>JAGYYJ010001013.1:0-165364 GCA_019671005.1 Hibiscus mutabilis
TTGTTGGGTTTTAAAAACGCATGTCCAAATGGGATTTATAGTGGACCCTCTGGAATTTTAATAGAGTAAAAAGTTATAAAATTGAGGTTAAGATGTATAATCATGTTCAAAAGCCTATAATAAAATATTTTAATTCATAAAATTTGATTTAATCTTATTTTGCGGCCATTTTGTTGGGTTTTTAGGGGTGCATCTCTAAATGAGCTTTATAGTTGACCAGTTTGAATTTTAACCAAGTAAAAATTTCTAAAATGAGTTTAATCTATATAATCATGTTCTAAAACCCATAACTAAATATATTAATTCCTAAAATGTGATTTAATCTTATTTTTTGTCCCCTTTGTTGACTTTTAAGGCGTGCATGTCTAAAAGGGCTTTATAGCGGACCCATTGGAATTTTAATATAGTAAAAGTTCTAAAATTGAGGTTAAGCTATATAATCATATTCAAAAGCCCATAATAAAATATTTTAACTCATAAAATTTGATTTAAACCTATTTTGTGGCCGTTTTGTTGGGTTTAAGGCGTGCATGTCTAAATGGGCTTTAGAGTTGACCCATTGGAATTTTAACTGAGTAAAAATTTCTAAAAATGTTGTTAAGCTATATAATCATGTTCAAAATCCCATAACTAAATATTTTAATTCAAAATTTTGATTTTATTTTATTTTACGACTATTTTGTTGGGGTTTAAACCGAGCATGTCTAAGTGGGATTTATTGTGGACTAGTTGGAATTTTTACTAAGTAAAAAGTTCTAAAATTGAGCTTAAGCTATATAATCATATTCAAAACCTCATAATCAAATCCTTTAACTTATAAAATTTTATTTTATCTTATTTTGTGGCCGTTTTGTTAGGATTAAGATGTGCATGTGTAAAAGGGCTTTACAATAGACCCATTGGAATTTTAACCGAGTAAAATTTTTAAAAATTAAGGTGAAGCTACATAATCATATTCAAAAGCCCATAATCAAATATTTTTACTAATAAAATTTGATTTAATATTATTTTATGGTCGTTTTGTTGGGTTTACGGTGCGCATATCTAAATGGGCTTTACAGTAGACCCGTTGGAATTTTAACCGGGTAAAAAGTTCTAAAATTGACGTTAAGGTATATAATCTTATTCAAAAGCCCATAATAAAAAATTTTAACTTATAAAATTTGGTTTAATCTTATTTTCTGGCCGTTTTGTTGTGTTTAAGGCGTGCATGCATAAATGCGCTTTGATGTAGACCCGTTTGAATTTTAACCGAGTAAAAAATTCTAAAAATGAGGTTAAGCTATATAATCATGTTCAAAAACATAAATAAACATATTAATTCATAAAATGTGATTTAATATTATTTTTTATCCATTTTGATGACGTTTAAGGCGTGCATGTCTAAATGGGCTTTACAGTGGACCAGTTAGAATTTTAACAGAGTAAAAAGTTTTGAAAATTAGGTTAAGCTATATAATCATGTTCAAAATCTCCTAACTAAATATTTTAATTCCTAAATTGTGATTTAATCTTATTTTCATCCGTTTTTGATATATGCAAGAGCGGGGTTAAATTACTCATATTGGACAAGAAGCTGAATTTGTTCGATGCAAACAATAAAGGCCAAAACAATGCTTGCATAGGAGGTCAAAAACGATGCATTTTGGACAAGAAACTGAATCTGTTTGTGAAGTCTGGAAAGTAAGCCAACTTGCGACGAGTTTTTGGATGGGATCCAGGCATTTCTGGGTCGAGTTGTCTTCTAACAAATTGTCCATCATTCAGTTAACTTTCCAACGCCTCTTGAAACACGTCAATCGGACAATTCGCAAGCCATCTTTATCTTCAACCATCACACCATCTTCCATAATTCCATAAACAAAGCTAGAATTTTTAGATTTGTTTTACTTATCTCTTTCTCAATATTTTTTTAATCTTTTTATTTATATTCTTATTTCTTATCATATAATCTTTCATCTTGTCTTTCTTTCTTTAAATTTATAGCCTTTAATTTGAAAATTTCAAGAAAATCCCTTTTCTTTTCTCTTGAATTTTCAGATCTGTCCAAACTTTCTTGATTGAGTCTAGAGCTCCTAGTTCTTGCAACAACTTGATTGATGGCTTCCAAATCCAAGATTGCGCTACTCTATCAATTTTGTTGGGTTTTAAAGCGTGCATGTCTAAGTGGGCTCTACAGTGGACCCATTGAAATTTTAATCGAGTAAAAAATTCTAAAATTTAGGTTAAGCTGTATAATCATGTTCAAAAGCCCATAAATAAATATTTTAATTCATAAAATTTGATTTATTCTTATTTTGTGGACATTTTACTGGGTTTTAAGGCGTGCATGTCTAAATGGGCTTTATAGTGGACCCGTTGGAATTTTAATGGAGTAAAAATTTCTAAAAATGAGTTTAATATATATAATCTTATTCTAAGCCCCATAACTAATATATTATTTCATATTCAAAAGCACATAATCAAAATGGGCTTTAAGGTGTGCATGTCTAAATGGGCTTTAAACTAGACCAATTTGAATTTTAACCGAGTAAATTTTTTTGTAAATGTGTTTAAGCTATATAATATTGTTCAAAAGCCCATAAATAAATATTTTAATTCATAAAATTTAATTTAACATTCTTTTGTGGCCATTATATTGGGGTTTAAGGCATTCTTGTCTAAGTGGGCCTTACAGTGTACCGGTTGGAATTTTAACCGAGTAAAAAGTTTTAAAATTGAGGTTAAGCTGTATAATCATGTTCAAAAGCCCATAACTAAATATTTTAATTCATAAAATTTGATTTAATCTTATTTTACGGCCATTTTGTTAGGTTTAAGGCGTCCATGTCTAAGTGGGCTTTACTGTGGACTCGTTGGAATTTTAACCGAATAAAATTTTTTAAAACTGAGGTTAAGCAATATAATCATGTTCAAAAACCCATAACTAAACATTTTAATTTATAAAATATGATTTAATCTTATTTTTCGTCCTTTTTGTTGGGGGTTTAAGGCGAGCTTGTCTAAATGACCTTTATAGTGGACCCGTTGGAATTTTAACCGATTAAAAAGTTCTAAAAACGAGGTTAAGCTATATAATTTTATTCTAAAGCCCATAAATAAATATTTTAAGTCGTAAAAATGATTTAATCTTTTTTTCACAGTTTTGTTAGGGTTTAAGGAATGCATGTCTAAATGAGCTTAACACTGGACCTATTGGAATTTTAACCGAGTAAAAAGTTTTGAAAATGAGGTTAAGCTGTATAATCATGTTTAAAAGCCCATAACTAAATATTTTAAATCATAAAATTTGATTTAATCTTATTTTGCGGCCATTTTGTTGAGGTTTAAGGCTTGCATGTCTAAATGGGCTTTACAGTGGACCCGTTGGAATTTTAACCGAGTAAAAAGTTCTAAAATTGAGGTTAAGCTATATAATCATAATCAAAATCCCATAAATAAATATTTTTAAGTCAAAAAATGTGATTTAATCTATTTTTTGGCCATTTTGTTGGGGTTTAAAGCGTGCATATCTAAATGGGCCTTATAGTGGACACGTTGGAATGTGAATTGAGTAAAAAGTTCTAAAATTGAGGTTAAGCAGTATAATCATGTTCAAAAGCCCATAACTAAATAATTTATGTCATAAAATTTAATTTAATCTTTTTTTGCGGCCATTTTGTTGGGGTTTAAGGGATGCATGTCTAAATTGGATTAACAGTGGACCTGTTGGAATTTTAATAGAGTAAAAAGTTCTGAAAATGAGATTAAGCTATATAATCATGTTCAAAAGCCCATAACTAAATATTGTAAGTCATAAAATGTGATTTAATCTTATTTTCCAGCCATTTTGTTGAGGTTTAAGGCGTGCTTGTCTAAATGGGATTTACAGTGGACCCGTTGGAATTTTAACTGAGTAAAAAGTTCTAAAATTGAGGTTAAACTATATAATCATAATCAAAAGCCCATAATCAAATATTTAAACTCATAAAATTTTATTAGGTTTAAGCCGTTTTATTGGGTTTAAGGCGTGCGTGTCTAAATGGGCTTTATAGTGGACCCGTTGGAATTTTAACCAAGTAAAATTTTTTGAAAATGTGTTTATGCTATATAATCATGTTCAAAATCCCATAACTAAATATTTTAATTCTTAAAATTTGATTTAATCTTATTTTGTAGCCATTTTGTTGGGGTTTAAGGCGTGCATGTCTAAATGGGCTTTATAGTGAACCCGTTGGAATTTTAACCGAGTAAAAAGTTCTAAAATTGAGGTTAAGCTATAGAATCATAATCCAAAGCCAATAATCAAATATTTTAACTCATAAAATTTGAGTTAATCTTATTTTGTGGTCGTTTTTTTGGGTTTAAGGCGTGCATGTTTTAATGGGCTTTACAGTGGACCCGTTGGAATTTTTACCGAGTGAAAATATTTGAAAATGAGGTTAAGCTATATAATCCTACTCAAAAGCCCATAACAAAATATTTTAAGTTAGAAAATATGATTTAATCTTATTTTCGGCCATTTTCTTAGGTTTAAGGCGTGCATGTCTAAATGAGCTTTATAGTAGACCCGTTGGAATTTTAACCGAATAAAAAGTTCTAAAATTGAGGTTAAGCTTTATAATCATGTTCAAAAGTCCATAACTAAATATTTTAATTCATTAAATTTGATTTAATCTTATTTTGCAGCCATTTTGTTGGGTTTTAATGCGTGCATGTCTAAATGGGCTTTATAGTGGACCTGTTGGAATTTTAACCGAGTAAATATTTCTAAAAATGAGCTTAAGATATATAATCATATTAAAAAACCCATAACTAAATATTTTAATTAATAAAATGTGATTTAATCTAATTTTTCATCTGTTTGGTTGGGGTTTAAGGCGTGCATGTCTACATCTCTTCAATGCCGCTTTTCTTGGCAAGAAACTTTGTTGTTTTATCTCAGACCCAGGGTCTCTGCTTTCACGAGTCTTCATGGCCAAGTACTTCCCTTCCGAGAACATTCTCCATGCCTCATCTCCTCCGAAACTGACTTTTTTTTCCTATAATGGCCTTTAGAAAGCTTTGGCTTAGTTGCGTGAGGGCTTCTTTTGGACTCTCAATACCGACAGCTAGGTCTGCCTACATCTGGACCGATGGGGAGGATCTTCACCCATTTCAGTTTTCAGCGGCCACCTTGATAATGCCGAACTACCAATCTGCTATCATGATTTCATGATCCTAGAACAACGTTGATGGAATGATTGTCTTGTTCGCGATATCTTCTCAGCATATGACGCAGATACTATCCTAGATGTTTTGATCTCGCCACTCGTCTAGACACCCTTCTTTGGGGGGATCATGATTCGGGCCTGTATACTGTCCAGTCTGAATACCTCTACTTATAGCGATCGGCCCCCTCAATTACTAGGTCTTCCCGTGTTTGGAAGCTTATTTTTAAATTGCCAGTTATCCTAAAAGTTCGCACCCTGGTTGGAAATTTGGACGCGAAGCCCTTCCTACAGGAAGTCGACTCCATGCTGCGGGCCTCTTCCTTGGTTCTTACCCTTTGTGCTGGCATGACTCAGAGATGATCCTCCATGCTCTTCGCAATTGTCCCGCTTCAACTAAAGCCCTTCTTCTAGTAGGCATGCCTCGGGCCCTAGTCTTCAGTTGCATGGCTACTACTCTTGCCTGGCTGGAGGAAGTTGCTACTTCACTCTCTCTAGACTCATTTTCTCTTTTCCTTGTTGTGCTTTGGTACCTTTGGCGATGAAGGAATGATTGGGTCCATGAGAAGTTTCTACGACCCATTTGGGTCTTGGTCTCTATTGCCCTCTGTCTCCACCGCGACTATCATGTTGCGACTGTGCCTCCCTGCAACCTTCAGTCGGCATCTTCCTCATCAGCTCTCTCTGAGCAAGGCTGGCGGCCGCCTTCTACTGGGAAAATCAAGGTGAATGTTGATGGAGCTTTTGAACCTTCCACCTACTCGGCTTCCATTGGTGTTATTGCTCGGTGTAGCAAAGGGACGGTGATTGGCGGTCTGGCCCATCCTATTGCAAAATGTCTGGATGCATATTTTGCGAAGGCCTCAGCCCTAATTGCCAGACTACAGATGGCCCACGATAAGTGGTGGTCCAATATTATCTTTGAGCCTAACTCGGCTATAGTGGTGAACAAAACTAACATCTACGCCGCTTTATCTATCATTTGTTACTCTCTCGCTCCGGCCCGAGACTTGTTATGCTATCACGACCATCACTTTAGGATCTCATATGTATCACACTCTGTGAACTTAATTGTACATAGCTTAGCTGCTTGGGCTTTTCGGTCATCTTCCTCTTTGTATTTTGACTCAGTTTGTCCCGAGATTATTTCTTCTATTATTCATGAAGGCATGTCATCCTTGTAACACCCTGGTTTTGGGTCTAGATGTTTTGGGGTTCGTTTTAAGGGTTCAGGTCTGGTGGACCGGTATTAGAGATTCTAGTCAATTTTGGGGTTAAATCGGATTAAATATTTTTGAAGATGATAAAAATGTGGAAAATGAGTTTGAATCTTTAAGGAGCTAATTATCCTAAATGTGGAAAAATGTTCTAAGATCATTAATTAATATATTAATTATTGTGGTGAAACCAATTTTGGAAAATGAGTTTTGGAAATCGGACATTTTGGACTAGTGACCAAAATGTAAACTTTGAAAACTGTTTTAGTGAATGTTTTGTAAAAGGATCAAAACTTTGAATCTTTAAGGAGCTAATTATCCTAAATGTTTTCATCATATTTCTCCATTTAATTAACTATTTTAAATGAATTTTAAGAGCTATAAATAGTGGAGAGGATTAATAAATCATAATTAAGCTTTTAATAAAAATTCATGTAACAAACTTTATAACTTCTTTCTCTCAAATTCTCTCCAGCCAAACACCTTTCCAGCTTCAATTTCTTCAGGTAAAAATCAAGATTTCAGAGAGTTTTTTTATTTATAATTGATTTCTTAAAGCTTTTCCATCAAATACTTATTATTACTAATATGATTTTCATGTTACCAAACAATTAAGGGGAGAAATCATCATTGGATGTAAGGATTCGTTCTTATCCTCTAATGAAAGGTTTTTTACTGAAATTCCCAAGTTATTGATCCTTTATAATTGTTTCTAATGTGTTTTGATAGTTTAATTAAGGAAATTTGGTTTAATTGTGTTTTGATTGATGAAATCATAAGATCTTCATTTTGAATCTGTTTTTCTGGGTTCTTTCTCAGATTAGATCATGATTTTGATGTTTGATAATGTTAATAGCTTGGTTTTAACATTGTAATCCTGAAACTAGTTGAATCTAAGGTTAAAGGTTGTTAGTTAAGGGTTTTTGTGATGTTAATGGAGTTTAATCACTGTTGGAAGTAAAAGGATGTGGTTAAGGTGTTTTTAGATGTTAACTATTGAGGTTTGATGTAACGAATCATTTATTTGTGGCTGGGTTAAGATTTGAAGGTGTTTGATGTTGATTTCGATAAGTTTCGGATGGTTTTTGAGTGGGCAACTTGTGAGTTGCGGGTAATTGCTTTGAGGCAGTGATTTGGATGCATTTTTCCTCTGGTTTTGTGTGCCCAAAACAGGGGATAATCAAGGCGATGTAGCTTGAGGTAGATTGTTGCTTGCCGGGAGCTCGTTTTGCATTGGCGAGCAAGGCGAGGTGTAATTGGTGAGTGGAAACAATTTTAAATGTCTTTCAAGGGTTTGAAAGTGTTTTGGTGAGTTTAGGTTAAGCTTGAAACACTTACCTAAGCTCGAAAGTAAGTTTCCCTCTTTTGCTCTTGATTATCGATTCTGATATGAGCATGTGTAATTCATGTTTTGGTCACAAACATGGTTTGTTTTGATTACTGTAAATGCATGATTTTGAGTACATATACAGTGGTTTAAAAGTATATGAAATGCTAGTGAGCATTGGTTTCTATTCCTGTCAGGAATGTGGTATTGCTTTGGCAATGTGGCTTGCATATGTGGTGGTTTTTGTATAATGCATTGTAAAACAGTGAGTAAATGGTTTTGTAAATGATATATTGGCTAAGTGACATGATGAGGAAACATTTGGATATAGTTGGCATGCCATAGGATAAAGTGCACTATAATATGTTTAAAATCAATTGTGCGTAAAGGTCCTTGAGGTATAGCGGTCGGCTACTCAGACTATGATGTTATCACTTGGGTTGAGCGGTCGGTTCCCCTTGTTGATGTTAATCTTTTGGTCGGCACGGTTGTTATATCATGCAATCGGTATGGTATGGGTTTTGGTGGCGGTCGGTCATCATAGGAGATCTGTGTACGATATATAAGGTTAATGGTCGGTTAACCAATGGTTAGCGGTCGACTAATCAAGGATAGAGGTTGTCTATCTTGGGTCACTATAATTACCAATATATGAAAGTTTATGTGTTGAACCTACTTTTTAATGCTTTGGGATTTAAGCATGGTAATATGATTTAATGCTTGGGATTTAAGCATGAGATGACTTAATGCTTTAGGATTTAAGCATGTGATTTATAAATGTTTTGTATATGGTCGATATGCATGTTTGATTTGGAATCAATGAAATGCTTTGGTCATAAGCATGGTTTGAAAACAAGAGTTTAGTTTTCAAAGGGTTTTAAATGCATCATTGTTTTACGAGCATCTTTACTAAGCATGTGTGCTTACGCTCACTTTTTCCTAATGATGCAGAGCATTGAGGTTTGGGGCGGTAAAGGCAAGGTTTGGAGTGATCCAAGAACCAAGACTTCTTTTGAGTATGAACTCGGTTTAAGTTTTCGGTTAATAAGGCAATGTGTTCACCAAGTTTTTGGGTTTTGTAATTTTATTTTTCCCCTGGTATTTGAGCATGTGTAATGTTGTGATTTGGAGTTTGATTGATGTTGAAAAGCATGTTGATGGATTATGCTTATGAGTGATGTTAGGTGGTTGCCTAGGTATACATTTAGTTAGCATTGGTTGATTGCCATCCTTTGTTGATTCTAGCAAGTTGATATTGATATTAGAGATATGTTGGTATGTTGCATATGTTGGAAAATGTTCAAATGAGTGTTTTGGTATAATTAGAATTGTGGTTTTAGGAAGCATGCCTATAGTTTACCTTTAAAGGATGATTACCATGATTTGAGGGTGGTTCTGTATTAGTATTGTTAGGATCGATCCTTGGTAATGTTGTATGAATGTTTGAAGCATGATTAAGTGGTTTGGAATCTAATAAGGTAAGTTAAACCAGCAAAAGTGGACGTTTCAGGTCTAGGCGTATCAGAACACGTCCTCTCTTACCGGTACGACTAGGCCATTTCAGGCTCAGCATTTCAGTACACGGGGAAGTGTTTCGATACGGGAAAGCCTTTTTAGGCATAGCGTTTCGATATGCGATGAGGTGTTTTGATACGGGTAAGCCATTTCAGGCTTAGCGTTTTGATACTCGAGAGAGTTTATGGTATGTTTTGAGCTACTGGAATCTGAGTTTTATAAATTGGCCAGGCGTACCGAAACACCTATACGTAAACCAATACGATATGCAGTTAATTTAGTTATTTGGCTATTTAGAAAGGTTCCGAGTTATTCATTTTAGTCCTTGAATCTTGTTATGACAATTGTGTATGTATAGATGATCGGATTGATCCGAGAATTGACATGCAAGCATGTAAATTGACTAATTGAGGATTGGTAACCCTAATATCATTAATGACCATGTAATTTATCAGTTTAACGTTTTAGTCCCTAAATCTTATTGTATGCAATCGACTGCCTTCTAATGGTCCATTTTCTTTGTATCATCACCCGCTGCAAAGATGAACACTTAGGACTAATAATATGCATCTAGACAAGATAAAAGAAAAAATGGACCGGTTTTCGTAATCTTCCTTCGGTTTGTTTCGGTAAACCTAATGTAGCTCGCTCGGTTCGGTCACGCATCTAGGTCGAGTCGAGGGGCTTACAATTCTCTTCTTATTAATGATATCTTTGGGTACTCTTTTTCCCCTTTTATGTACCCACACCGGCCCCCGACTTGGCGTGGATATAGTGGGGTTTTTAATGATGCCTACCTTTTCCTTCAAAAAAAGTAAGCTGTGCATGTCTAAATGGGCTTTATAGTGGACCCGTTGGAATTTGAATCGAGTAAAACATTTTGAAAATGAGGTTATGCTATATAATCATGTTCAAAAGCCCATAACTAAATAGTGGACCCGTTAGCATTTTAACCCAGTAAAAAGTTCTAAAATTGAGGTTAAGTTGTATAATCATGTTCAAAAGCCTATAACTAAATAGTTTAAATCATAAATTTTGATTCAATCTTATTTTGCGGCTATTTTGTTACAGTTTAAGGCGTGCATGTCTAAATGGGCTTTATAGTAGACCAATTGGAATTTTAACAAGTAAAAAGTTCTAAAATTGAGGATAAGCTATATAATCATAATCAAAAGCCCATAATCAAATATTTCAACTCGTAAAATTTGATTTAATCTTATTTTGTTGTCGTTTTGTTGGGTTTAAGGCCTGCATGTCTAAATGGTCTTTACAGTGGACCCATTAGAATTTTAACCGAGTAAATTTTTTTGAAAAAGAGGTTAAACTATATAATCATGCTCAAAAGCCCATAAGTAAATATTTTAAGTCATTAAATGTGATTTAATATTATTTTTCGGCCGTTTTGTTGAGATTTAAGGCGTGCATGTCTAAATGGGCTTTATAGAGAACCCGTTAGAATTTTAATAGAGTAAAAACTTTTGAAATTGAGGTTAAGCTATATAATCACATTCAAGAGCCTATAATCAAATAACTTAACTCATAAAATTTGATTTAATCTTATTTTTCAGCCGTTTTGTTGGGGTTTAAGGCGTGCATGTCCAAATGGGCTTTACGATGGACTTGTTGGAATTTTAACCGAGTAAAAGGTTCTGAATTGAGGTTAAGCTACATAATCATATTCAAAATCCCATAATCAAATATTTTAACTCATAAAATTTGATTTAATCTTATTTTGTGGTTGTTCTGTTGGGTTTAAGGAGTTCATGTCTAAATTGGCTTTACAGTGGACCAAATGGAATTTTAACCGAGTAAAAAGTTCTAAAATTGTGGTTATGCTGTATAATCATGTTCGAAAGCCCATAACTAGATATTTTAATTCATAAAATTTGATTTAGTCTTATTTTGCGGCTGTTTTGTTAGGGTTTAAGGCGTGCTTGTCTAAATGGCTTTACAGTGAACCTTTGGGATTTTAACCAAGTAAAAATTCCTAAAAATGAGGTTAAACCATATAATCATGTTCAAAAACCCATAAATAAATATTTTAATTCGTAAAATATGATTTAATCTTATTTTTCGGCTGTTTTGTTGGGGAGGCGTACATGTCTAAATGGGTTTTACAGTGGACTTGTTGGAATTTTAACCGAGTAAAAAGTTCTAAAATTGAAGTTATGTTGTATAATCATGTTAAAATCCCATAACTAAATATTTTAATTCATAAAATTTGATTTAATCTTATTTTGCGCCCATTTTGTTGTGGTTTATGGCGTGCATGTCTAAATGGGCTTTTCAGTGAAACCGTTGGATTTCTAACTGAGTAAAAAGTTCTAAAATGAGGTTAAGCTGTATAATCAAATTCAAAAGCTCGTAATCAAATATTTTAACTCGTAAAATTTTATTTAATCTTATTTTGTGGCCGTTTTGTTGGGTTTAAGGCGTTCATGTGTAAATGGGCTTTACAGTAGACCCGTTTAAATTTTAACTGAGTAAAATTTTATGAAAATGAGGTTAAGCTATATAATCATGTTCAAAAGCCCAGAACTAAATATTTTAAGTCATAAAATGTGATTTAATCATATTTTTCGACCGTTTTGTTGGGATTTAAGGCGTGTATGTCTAAATGGGCTTTACAGTGGACCCATTGGAATTTTAACTAAGCAAAAAGTTCTAAAATTGAGGTTAAGCTGTATAATCATGTTCAAAATCCCATAAACTAAATATTTTAATTCATAAAATTTGATTTAATCTTATTTTGCGGCCATTTTATGGGGTTTAAGACGTGTATGTCTAAATGGGCTTTACAGTGGACCTGTTGGAATTTTAACCGAACAAAAATTTCTAAAATTGAGGTTCAAGTATATAATCATAATCAAAAGTCCATAATCAAATATTTTAACTCATAAAATTTGATTTAATCATATTTTGTGGTCGTTTTGTTGGGTTTATTGCGTGCATATTTAAATGGGCTTTATAGTGGACCCGTTGGAATTTTAACCGAGTAAAAATGTTTGAAAATGAGGTTAAGCTATATAATCCTGTTCAAAATCCCATAACAAAATATTTTAAGTCAAAAAAATGTGATTTAATCTTATTTTTTGGCTGTTTTGTTGGGGTTTAAGGCGTGCATGTCTAAATAGGCTTTACAGTGGATCCGTTGGAATTTGTTTGAAGAAAAGGTGGGCCTCATTAAAATCCCCACTAAACTCATACGCGGCATTGAGACACCGGGTGAGCTCCTAAGGGGAAAAGAGTACTTACTTGTATGAGCGTGAATCTCATTAATTACAAAACAGTGCAAATAATCGGGATAATCTGAATTAAAGGATGTGGATGACAAAGTTTGCATAGCCCTAGAGGCAAGAGTGTGGGCAACATTATTCGCCACTCTAGGAGCAAAGCAAACTCTAAAATTATCAACATCGACAAGCAGAAGGTGAGCATGGTCAATTACAGACCTCAATGTAAAATCATTACCATGTCGATTTATTTTATTAGCCATAATGGCTGAATCCATCTCGATAACCAAATATGACCAGCCTCGTGTACGACAAACAATAATGCCAGCAAGAACAGCTTGTGCTTCAGCTGAAGAAACATCTGTGCAGTCTTCCAAGGGATGAGCAAGCCCTCCCAAGACAGTACCACTAGCATCACGCACCACAACACCCATTGCCTTAGTTTTGGTAATAAGATCAAAAGTGCCATCCGTATTAATCTTCAGAGATCCGGTTCAGGGGGCTGCCAACGCGGTTGCACAGAGGTTGGCTCATCCGTTGATTGCATTATGGTCCTGGTAGTTGTAGCCGCTACATAGTCGCCAATAATGCCCTGCGAACATAGAACTATAAGCCAAGTGGGTTGGAGTCGTTGGTGATGGATCCAATCATTGCCCCAATTCCAGAGGTTCCGTAGGACCGTTAATAATAGCATAAAGGATTGAATTGATAGACATGCAGTTCCTTCCTCTAGCCAGGATAAAATAGAGGGTATGTTACTGTAGGTGAGGAGACTCGATATTCCAGCCAGACGTAGGGCTTCATTGGCTCCCAGGCAATCTCGTAAAGCACGAGTCATTATTTTTGGCGCTATTTGACAAAGTGGGCATAACCGGAGGGTGAGGCCCGCAGCATGTAATCCAGATCCTGTAGGTATAGCATCATGACCTATCCTCCAGCCAAATGCTCTAATCTTCAGAAGAACTGGCAATTTGGAAATCAATTTCCAGATACGTGAAGGCCTGTTAATTAGTGTTGGTGGCCTTCGTAAAAAAATTATCCAGACCGAACCGAGTAGATTCCTGAGCCATGGTTGCTCCAAAGAATCGTGTCTTGATTGTCATTGATAATTGAAATGCTAAGAACAGTGTTAGCATCATCCTGGTCAAAGTAATGGCGAACTTTAGTTTCATCCCATCTAGGTTGCCCAGGTAACATAAAGTCAAGGCATCGAATAGGTAGCTCATCATTATCAATGTACTCACCGTAAAGATGAATCGCTGACACACCTCCCCAAAAATCAGTGTGTACACGTATTTTGCTATCCATCCCCGACCTCCTAAGAAACCCAGGAAGGAGCTTCATCATTCCCTGATGAATACCTTTCCATACAAAGGAAGCCCTTTTATTAGTCTTAGTAGTTAAAATATCTCTAGAAGGAAAATATTTTGCCTTGTAGATTTGAGCAACCAAAGAATTAGGCTCAGTGATAAGATGCCAAATTTGTTTGCCTAGAAGGGTGATATTAAAAAGATGTAAGTCCCAAAAACCAATACCTCCTGCAGACTTAGGCGAACATATAGTGTCCCAATCAATCATATGCCAACCTTGTTTGTTATGCTTCCCAAACCACCAGTATCGATGAACAGATTTAGTCATGTCGCCGATGATGTTCTGGGGAAAAGGTAGTAGGACATCACATATTGAGGTAATGATTGGACGACGAATTTAATGAAGATTCCGTAGCCATTAAAAGAAAGGAGGTGTTTGTCCCAGTTTGACATACGTGAATTTATCTTGTCGCGAGAAAACCCTAAGGATGCAGTCTTGTTTTTCCCTATCAAAAGGGGGACTCCGAGGTAAATCCCCAGGTCCTCAACTTTACAAATTCCAAGAATAGCATGTACAGCCTGCTTATGTTCAGAGGAGGTGCAAGGGCAAAAAAAGATGGTTGATTTTTCAAAATTAACCTCCTGACCTGAGGAAGAGGCGTAGAGACGGAGGATATCCTTTAGATGTGATGCTTTTGTAGTATTGTTACGGATGAAAACCATACTATCATCTACAAAGAGTAGATGATTGACCCTAGGCCCGTGACGGCTAGCACAAAGGCTCGAAAGACGGCCCGTCTGTTGCTCGACATTTAGAGTCGCCGAAAGTCCTTGGGTGCATATGAGAAATAAGAAGGGTGACAGGGGGTCTCCTTATCATAACTCTCTTTGTGAATAAAAGACCGTGACAGTGATCTATTAATATGGGTTGTGAAAGAGACATATGAGATGTATCTCATAATAATATTAACCCAAGCATCAGCGAAGCCCATCTTAAGCATGATCCGCTAGAGGAAGGACCAGTCCACACGATCAAACACCTTTTCCATGTCTAATTTAAGCGCCACGCCTTGAAACAGACCTAATCCCCCTGAATTAAGGGAGTACACCAATTCATGTGAAATAAGGATATTATCCATGATGTTTCTCCCCTAACAAAAGCAGTGTGTGTCGCTGATGCAGTAGGGAATTACTGTCTTTATATGGTTAACTAAAACTTTAGCGATTATTTTATAGATCATTGTATAGAGACTAATGGGTCGCATTTGATGCATAGAGATTGGCTCAGCTACCTTAGTAATAAGGGCCAAAACAATACGGTTGACTGAAGCCATGTCCGCCTTCCCAGCCAGCAGGTCTTGGCAAAGTTTAATGACATTTGGACCTACTGTATCCCAGTGCTTTCGGTAAAAACCGTTGGGTAATCCATCATAACCGGGAGCTTTCTTCGAATTGATGTCTTGAAAGGCATATACAATTTCTTCTTTAGTAAAGGGTCGTGTCAGCACTTCATTCATTTTTGGCATAACATATGGAGAAATATTGTCAAGAATCATAGGAGAGACATTCAGTTCAGAAGATGTGAACAGTTCCTGAAAATAATTTCTTACAATTCTCATGATATCCTTCGGATCTTCTTGTAATCACTTATTTTTGTCCAGGTTGTAAATATTATAGTAATATTAATTAGTTATAGTAATTATTACATGTTAGTATATATTACATGTATGTATTGGTGTGGTATATGGATATTTAGGTGTACTTGCATGTATTATGTGCTATATGTATGTGTACATATCATAATGATTATATTACAGGTGTGGATTAAATTGCATGTATGTATGATTATTATATGTGTATCATATTTCGCATGTATTAGTTTATGGATACGTATATATTAGTGTGGTAATGTGTATATCTAAACATGTGTATGTGTATGTGTATGTGTGCATATATATATTGAATGTATGAATTAATATTGCATGAATGTTATATATGGATACCTATGTGTGTTTATTATTATGTATCGCATGTATGTGTCATTATTATGTATGGCATGTATGCATTAGTATATGTATATGATCGTATGTATATGCACCGTATATGGGCTATATATTATATAAGTATAAAATTAAGATCACATATTATTAAAAACCCAAATATTAATGTCCAGTCCAAGTTACAAATTATAAGTCCAAATGTTTAATTACATAGGCCCAACTGGCCAGCCTAATCCCCTTTAATATCCCAAAAAAACCTTATGCCTAGATCTGATAAATTAATCTATCCTATTTATTTTGCAGCCATCCCATCTGAGCTGTTGGATTAAGATTTGATCCAACGACCCAGATCAATCAAGATGATCATCCAGCTGGCCACGTGCATCACACGTCTGGACCATTCGGCTTCTATGCGCGCGTATGATCCACGCGCGGACTCTTCAGATCCTCATACGCCACGTGGCTTGATCGTGAGGGGCCACATCAGATCTCCAGATTGTATCCAGGCCTTTGATCTTCAAGCAACCTCGGCCGTTGGATCAAATCTGATCCAACGACCAGGATTAAATTTGACTTATTGAAGACCTTTCATCCCACGACCAAAACACGCGGCCGCTCCGCCATGGCCGCCGTACAATTTCACCAGCTTTCTCACCAAACCAGACATGCAAAAGTCAAAAAACACACAGAAGTTAGATCCAAATAATTATCAGCCACAGTAATCGCATTTATTTTGATAAATCTTGTAAGCAAAGAGAGATCAGAAAAAAAAAGCATGATATATATGCTATGTATTCAACCATTATGTACTCAGACTGAAAGATTCGAATCAAATAAAAAAACACAAAAGAGGTTTTCCAGAGAGGTATTTCTCCCTTTTCTTTCTTTACATGCAAACAAAAAAATAATAATTACAGAGAGATTCGAATTTTACCCTTGGTTCGGTCCCCTCCTCGCTAACGATAAACCTCATGTGGTGAGCCTTTAAAGGATGAGGGTTTCTTTTTGGATCGAAATCAAAATGGGGGGTTATTTTAAAAAAAGGGTTTTAATTTTCTACATCTAAGGAAAAAAGTGTTCTTTTCCTAAAATCTAAGGTCAGATTAGGGTTTAAAGGAGAAAAATGAGTCATTTAGGGTTGTTTTAAGGTTTGCCCCCGGTAAGCGGCAGCCAACGACGGTTGGGATGGCGGCACATTGCCAATTTCTGGGTTCAACATAAATGTTTTGGTTTTCGGTTGGGGAGAATATAACAAGGGAGAAGTTTTTTTTCGAAACAAAATTTTAAAATGGCTAAAGGGGTGAAATGGGTCTGGGGAGGTTCTTATATAGGCATTTCTTGTTTTAAAATGGGGAAATCACGAAATGGTCCTTCCATCCTTTTAAGTTTTTCATATTTGGCTTGCCGCATGGGTAAATCACCCTTTCAGTCCTCCTCTAGTTTTCAAAATTTTTAATTTCATCCCTAAATCTAACTTAATCAAATTTTAAATGGAAAAATTACTCACCTAGTCCTTCTACCGTTTTAAATTTTACATATTTTCTCTGTCGCATGATATAATTACTGAAATAGTCCCCCTAAGTTTTGACCGCTTTTTAATTCGGCCACTAAGTTTGTATTATTTTCTTTTAAGAGGAAATTACAGTTTTAGTCCCCCATTCTTTTGTTTCTTTGCGACTAGGTCCTCTTTCTTTCAATTCAAAATGTTTTTAAAAGGGTTATTTTCATTTTAAGTCCATGTCATTCTGTTTCTGTTGCTTCTCGTCCTTTATGTTCTTAATTGTTATTTATGTTCGATCCATTGTTATGTTGTTCATGTTTAATATATATTCTTGTTTTTATGCTTACTATTCGTTCGATACACGTTATTTGTGTTTTTCGGTTTTACTATGTTATTGTTATATATTTGTTTACTTTGCTCAATATTGTTGTTTTGTCACTTATTAATATATATATCAATGTTTTTGTGTATATAAGCATATATTATGTACTATATATTATATTTAATATGAATATTTTATTGCGTTAGTTATGTATCATATGTATTATGTTATATATATACTAAGTAATATTATACTATGTATATTGTTATATGCTACATACTACTTTGTTTATATGATTTATATTATAAGTATATATTTTAAATATTAAGTTCTTTTATATATCAATGTATAATAAATATTGTGTATTGTGTTTTTACATTATATGGATTTATATATTTTATATTATTTTTGTATATTAATGTGTATTAATTATTATATGTATTATACTTGTACATAAGCGGTTGTTTTATTCTATTTGTTTTATTTACTTGTAGTTGTTTTTAATATTTGTTTACCTTTATTAATTCATGTTTTTAATTTATTCACGTTTATTTGTAACGCATAGTTTTAGGCCTTTTTATCCCGGTATTCTAGTGGGAGTGCCATCCTAGTTTTCAGGTGTTTTCTACTTTGGTACCGTGGATCGAGGCAAAGTTTTTATATTCGAAACACATTTTTTTAGGAATTAATTATTAAATTAAATCGAATTTTTTATTTTCTTTATAAATACGATACAAATCTATTTGGTACCAATTTTGGGCGTAGCGGGGGTGCTAACCCTCCCCGTGCGTAATCAATTCTCGAACCCAATTAAATCTCTGGTTTTGTTTTCGGTGTCCGGTTTACCTAATCCAAGTGACCGGTGGCGACTCCATTTTTAAAATATATGTTTTTCTAAAATATTCCCTTTTTAATAATTTTACAATAAAGACAGGAAATTTTCCCAAACACTATATTTATTATTTTACGTAGCGGTACCTTCGACACCTTATAGAAAAACTAGTAGCTACAGCATGGCGACTCCGCTGGGGACCAACAAATTTGTTTGCTTTCAAAAATGAAAAAAGGAGTTAAGCCCTAATTAGATGCGTATCGTAATTATTCAGAAAAATTTAAACTTTGCTTAATTTATTTTTAATTCCTAAGTTTTGTTTTCAACATCATATAGTAGTCTTAGAACCTTTAGGAGGAGTGGTTACTTCGCTTCGTGGGGTTTTCACCTCCGTATAGTGTTGTAATTCACTTTAGGAATTCGGTCCTTATATTTCGGGAGGTTTTCACCTCCGTGTGGCATAAGGGTCACATTCCCTCGAATCGATGTCCAAGCGACAGTTCGAGTACCATTTACTTTAGAATACGTCCGCATATAGTGAGACATAATGCCTACCTAGAGTCATGATGGTACTCTGTCCGTTTAGCGGATGACCTGTTTAAGTTTTTGTTTGCATTTTGTTTGTTTTAATGGCTTGATGTGAGTGCTTTATTCTATTATTCTTTTTTATTAATCAATTGTTTAGATTATTCTTATTAAATTGACACAATTTTCTTTTTTGTGTTTGCCTTTTTTCTTCTTTTTGATGCATCGCATTTTCATATCATAAAGGTATTTATTTCTCGAGTGACGTCACTGTAGAAGGCATCATAATGGACAAGAGGTCTGGTATTCAGATAAGCCAAGCAAATCCCAAGCATTGTCAGAAGAGTCGAGAGGGCAAATCATTAGAAGAGTTCGAACAAGATAGGGTAACTGGTACTCTTACTTGGACGAGCGAGACGAAGTGCAAGAATTAAAGAAACAAATGGCCGAGATGATGAATTTGATGACTGCTATGGCCAAAGGTAAGGGGTCCGTAGAGCTAGAAGAAGAGTTAGTTAAGAACCATAATGAAGGTACCGATGGTCAGAATCCTGCTCCTAGGCAAAGTAACATCGGTAAATACAACCAGTTGAACCCTTTTGTGATTCGCGTCAACCAATTAGTGGGAGGTGCATCCGAGTCAAGCTCCCAAAAAATAGAGATAAGTCCTGAAGAAATTTGAGAAACCGATAATGTGAAGAAGTACATCCCGAAGCCCGTGAGGTATACCGAGCTGCTTCCAATCCTCATTGAAAGGAACCTTATCACCCCTATTCATTCGGTGCTGAAAGAACCACCTTATCCGAAAAGGTTACAACAGTCGAGCCAGGTGCGGTTACCACTTAAGAGGTTCGGGCATACTACAGAGAATTGTGGGGCTTTGAAGAATCGAGTTAGGGATCTTGTCATTATGGGAGCACTGGCTTTAAAAGATGGAAGGCCCATATTTTACAGTGAGTCGATGAGCACACGAAGTGCAAAGTCGAAGAAGAACCAAGACCCAGGGCATGGGTTGAATGAAAGTGAGTCAAATTTAGAAGCCGAAGATAGGGCATCCCGAAAGAGGGTCAGTCATCCGAAAAGCTCAGGCAAGAAAGAGAAGAATTAAGCGAGAAACTGAAGAATCTGCAAGATGAGCATCAAAAGCTTCACTTCATGTTCTAGAATGCTGGTTTGGGAAACACTTTTGAAGAATAGAATAACGGCATCCTAACTCTGAAGAATGATTTGGGGCATTGGAAATGAGAAAGCCAGGAAAATAGAAATAGAGCTCGATTATTGTCACAAAAGTTGAAGGAAGCCGAAAGCCAGCGCAACGTCCTCAAGAGTTAGCTGGAAAACAGTTTAGATATGAATGAGATTTTGAAATCAAGTCTGCAGTAGAGTGAGAATGAATACCGCACAGAGAATGCAACGCTCAGGGAACAAATAGATGAGCTTAGGACTTCTCTACGTACGAGCAAGATTCATGCCGAAGCTTACAAGCAAGTTGGCTATGAAAGCATCGAAAAGGTAACTCTCCAGCTACGAAAGGCCGAACGAGAAATACAAGAGATTGACAAGGACATGAAGAATGTCATCACCCAGGCACGCAAGGTGATGTGGCCGAAGCAACTATGCCATTAAGTCAGAATATGAATCCTACACTGGATCAGGAAGGAAAGATGGCTCATTTGCTAGAAGAAGTCCAAAAGTTAGGGGCTAGGGCTCATCAATATTTGTAAAGTTTATAAGACTGAAATCTGATGTAAGAAGCCTTTTTGTTCAATGAAAGTCTTTCTATGATGATCACTTTGCGACTAATACCTTATTACATTCATGCTCGCATCTTGTTGATTCAAAATATTTCATAATAGGGGATTTCTTATGTAAAAGGAAAGATGTTTTGTAATGTACAGAGATTGACAATACTACGATAGAAAATAATCAGAGTATGAAGCAAATGTAGAAGACAGAAGTAGAGAACCGAGCACGCATTTCACCCCAAAAAGAGTGGCTAACAAGACGCCTGTAGAATATTGTCAATTTTTTGTGCATCAAACTCCTTTCCTTCAATGAAAGTCCTCCTAAGGGACTATTAATGAATCAACACTTCATTTGCATTCATTTTTTATAGTTCATAATTACTGTTTATTTTTTTACATTTTAGACATTTATGATGCATTTCATGCATTAATAAAATAATAATAAAATTTATGGGTTCAGTGCCAGTATCCGAGAACCAGTTGACAAAGAATTGATAAATTAGAGGATAGAGTTAAGAGAGAGCTCAAGGAGAAGGAAAAAATGAATGTTTTCAATACAAGAGAGTTCTGCCTATTCCCTGATTTGGTCATTCCTCCAGATTTCAAGACTCCCAGATTTGTGAAGTATGATGGCACTAGCTGTCCGAGGGTGCACTTGACCATGTTTTGCAGAAAGATAGAGGGTTGCATAAAGAACAAAAAGTTGCTAATCCACTACTTCCATGACAGTTTGGTAGGACCCGCTGCAGTTTGGTGCAACCGATTGAGCAAAGATCAGATTCGATCCTGGGGTGACCTAGCCAACGCCTTTTTAAGTCAATAAAAGTATGCCTTAGACTTAACTCCAAGTCGGCAATTCCTTCAGAGCATGAAAATGAGACTAGGCGAGAACTTCAGAGATTATGCTTTGAGATGGCGAAGTCTGGCAGCCCAAGTACAGCCTCCTACTATCAAAGAAGAAACAACTCTATTGTTTCACGCGACCCTTCCTATTCCCTTCTTTGATATAATGTTAGAGAAATCGAGAAGCAAAATTGAGGTCTTTATGGCAGTGAGAGAGAGAATAGAGCACGCCATCCAAGAAGGAAAATTGGGGTCTAAGTCTAAGGACCAAACTAACGAGGAAATAGAAGGAGGCAAAGAGATAAATGAGTGTTGTCTCCGTAGCACTCATAATTGCAAGAGAAGAAGGTCCACTAAGTATTCTGAGCCACCAAAGAAAGTTCCCCAAACAATTACAAACCTGGAAGTGTTTGTGGTACCCGTTTCAGATATATTTCCTCGTCTAGTTGAGGGTCGCCATATTATCCCCAGACCGATGAAGATTATACCTGACCCTTCTACTCACAATTTTGACCCAAAGAGCACATGTGATTTCCATATGGGTGCATCAGGGCATTCTACCAGGAAATGCTGATCGTTGCTGGAAGACATCAAGAAGCTAGTCAACGAGGGAGTCCTGACAGAAGATTTAATCCAGTAGTGGAAGACAAAAGAATTACGGCAAGTCTGCATCAATCCGAGTAGGTTGGAATGAAATGGTCCTTATGCTTGAACGTCTCACTTCTTTTACAAAAATGGTAGTTTAATTTACCATATTTTGATCTTTTCCTGTATATAGAAAAAGCTTACGGCTTAGAGCCAAAAGCAGTGGAATATTTTAAAGATATGTGCCTAATTATTTTTGAAAATCGTATTTAGAAAATGTTTTTTCTTTGGTATTCTTTGATTCTTTACATTTTTCATTCATTATTATGGGGGTAGTTTTTGTTCTCCCATACGCATATACATATTCATAAAAAGACGTACATAGAAACATACCATTTTATTAGGTCATAAGCATACCCTTCAATTTAGATTCATAGGCAGTTTTAAGCTATTTTAGAAAAATTAAATACCATGAGATTTTGAGAATGTCAGCATTCACTAGTCCTTTAGGCCGACAGAGGAACAAAATAAGTGCTTAGATAATGAGCAGTTCCCATTTTAGGAAAATTCCCTTCTCAGAAACTTGTCGTTTAAGATCCCTGAGTCGAGTGTTGACCCTAAACTTCTATCCCCTTAAAGATTTTCTCAATGTCTATGAACGAAATGACAAATGGTACTCTTCCAAAATTCAACCTGATTTGACTTATGAGGAGGAACCAGTGAGGATTCTTGCTCATGGAGTTAAAGAATTGAGAAAAAAGCTATCCCATTGTTAAAAGTTCTTTGGCATAATCATAAAGTGGAAGAAGCCACTTGGGAAACGAAGGAGTCAATGAAAAAGCAATACCTGCATCTTTTTAAAACAGGTACGTTTTAAAATTCAAGGACGAATTTTCTTAAGGGGAGGAGAATTGTAATACCCCAATAGTTGTTTAGTGACCAAATAGTAAATATTTGAAAGTTGGTGGTTTTAGTTCAGTGACTAAAATGTAAGATTTTAAAGTTTAGGGGTTAAAGTGAAAAGTTGAGAAAAGTTCAAGGACCAATATGGTAATTTTTCCAATATTATTTTTATTGTATAAATAAATAGATCACCTAAGGGTGTGGATCGAATATAAAATGGTTGATTCGATTCGATGTCTCTATTATTGGGAAATTGCAGTTAAAGTTTAAATCGAATTCGGGTAATTGTATGAGCCCGAAATATTATGAAATTTTTATGGGAGTCATAAGAAGGCTTATCGGACTGGATATTTTGAAATTGAATCATTTTTAATCGATTCAGACTCGATTAAAGATAGTATTTTGAAATAGTGCATAATGGCATTTTTGAAATTATATGAATTCATTAATGGCATTTTAGTCATTTTACCCCTACTTTTTAATTAAAATTAACTGTGGAAAAGTGATATTATTAGGTGTCAACACCTAATTGGTCATAACTAAGGGGGCAAATTGGTAATTTTGCTATTTAAGGAGATTTTTTTTAGTATATTAAGTTAAATAATGCCATTTGGCATAGAAATTAAATGAAGAAAATACTAGAAATTCTCTTCATCTTTCTCCTCTTGGCCAAATTCCATAGCTAAGGTAAGAAAAAAACAATTGATTCGTATTTTAGCTTGATTGGGTTGGTTTCTAGCTTGAGACATGAAATAGAGAATTAATCTCCTTTGAATTCTCTTTCATTTAGTATAATTTTTGCATAGTTTCCATATTTGTATAATGAGATTTAAGATTAGGGTTTTGAAGAGCAATTAAGGCTTTATGATTTATAGATTGTTTAAGTTAGAATTGAAGTTATAATGTTGTTTCTATGCTTGAATTGATAAAAACAACATGATTTGTGTTTTAGGTTGAAATTGAGAATATTGAAAATATAGGGGAAACTCTTGCAAAAATTTCATTTGAGATGAAAGTGATAGTAGAAGCATGAATATGATGTTTTAAGGATGAAATCATGCTTAAATCAAGTTGAAGAATATGGCCAAAGTGACCTTTCAAATTCGGTTAAGTAGGAAATATTAGGGAAAATTATGGAAAAATTTCCCTAAGATTAGAAATGATGTTAGAATGACTCTTCAAGCTTTAGATTGTGAATTGAATCAATTTGGAAGTTTGTAAAGTGTTGAGGACCAAAATGTAAAGTTAAGGAATCACGAGATTGAAGTGTTATGGCAAAGGACTATTTTGAAAGATTTGAAAGTTTAAAGGTTAATATGGATGATGTGAAAAGAAGTTGAACTAGATGAAATTATAAGAAGTGATGATACAACATTGCATATCAAAGTAGTTTCTTTGAATTTTTCTCATATAAGGTTCTTAATAAAATTGTAATCTAACATGTACATTGGTTGTATGTGTTATGGCATGAACGATTACAAACAACTGAACAAACTCGAGATCTAAACAAATCAAGAGATAAAGAAAAAGCTCCGGAGTAATACATTTGGTACATTATTAGTGAGGCATAAGGTGAGTGCTTTTATATGATTTGAAATGCATTTTATTAGACTCTTATAAAGTCTATCTATGGATTTTATTGAAATAATAACATGGTTCTTATATGAGTTATAGGATGATTTACAAGTAAAGGAAAAAGGTTAGTAATTGATAGGGCATGAACTGCCCTATTACGTTTTATTTTTTTGACAAGTTTATTTATATGAATTTATTACCCAAGTTTATGATAGAGAGTTACAGTATAGTGGCATGCCATTAGAGGTCTAGCAGTCAAGGACTGCAGTATAGCTATACATCGATCTTCGGATCTATATGTTTTCGACACTTATGTGTCTATATGTTTCCGGCACTTTTTGTGTCTATATGTTATCGTCACTTCGGTGACTAGGATTCAAGGAGTACCGACCTTGCATACTTTAGTTTCTCTTTATACAATTATTGGGCTAATTATAAAGTAAATGTATATGAAATTTCACTATTTCTTATTTATGATTGTTTAAAAGTATAAGAAAGATTTGACATGATTTTTCTTAACCATGTTTTCATTTATTTTGATACTAAATTATTAATTATTTATAATGCCTCACTAAATTTATACTTAGCGTGTGTATTTGGCATGTGCACACGTAGGCTAATACGGTGTGGTGGTAAGCAACATTAGCTCGGGTGTAGTTGGACGAGCAACTACTATAGGTTATCATAGTAGTTATTTTGACATCCTATATGATGTATTATTAGTGGCATGTATAATATTAAATCCTTGTGTTTTGTGTAAACTAAACTCTACTAACTTTATATTTAATTATGGTTATGGTAAAATATGGACTAGTATTATTTATTAGATGATTTAAAATGGTTTATGAATATTTTAGTAGACTTTATTTTTGAAATGGGTGAAAACAGTCTTGAAATTCTGCTCTAGACAACGACTTTGAAAAATTACTATAAATTCCACAGATTGATTTAGATGATGAATTTTATATTTATGAACTAGAAATTGAGTCTAGTTTATTTTAAAGAAAAACGGTGACTGATTTGGAGGTCTGTACTAAAAGTTATGAATTTTTATTCGAAGAAAGGTCAGAAAACTGGACAGCAGAATTTTTTGAAAATCTTATACTGTGACGAGACTTTGTGAATTTTTATAAATTTTTGTAGATTTTATTAATTTTTGTGGAATATACCGTTGGAATTGTGTTTGAATATAGTTTCTATAGATGTAAAGAGAGTTGAAATCCGATTTTTAGACTGACATGTAGAAACAAAAATGTGGAAAGTGGTACAGAATACTATTTTACAAGGAACAGAATCTAAAATGTTTTTCAATAATGTTTTATAATATTACCGACTCGTATTTGGAAGCGATTACGGGAAGGTGTGTTACAAGGACAATCACCGACAATATCTTAATTGCCCACGAATTGGTTCACTCTATCAATTCAGGGGGATCAAGCCACCTCCAGGGTGCGGCACTAAAATTAGACATGGAGAAAGCTTTTGATCGTGTGGAGTGGTCATTCCTCTAGTAGATTATGCTTAAAATGAGATTCGCAGATTCTTGGGTTGATATCCTCATGAGATGTATCTCTTCTATCTCCTTTACTGCTCGTGTAAACGGTTCACTCTCGCCAATGTTCTACCCCCAACGTGGCTTAAGACAGGGTGACCCTCTTTCCCCTTTCTTATTCCTTCTTTGCACTCAAGGTCTATCGACTACTCTTCTTGTCGAGCAACAATAAAGGTGACTCTCGGGCCTTTGCGCTAGTCGTCATGGGCCCCGTGTGAATCACTAGCTTTTAGTCAATGATAGCATGGTCTTTATTCGTAATGACAGTACAGAGGCTTCCCACTTAAAAGATATCTTACATCTTTACGCCTCCTCCTCTAGTCAAGCAGTCAACTTTGACAAATCAACAATATTTTTTAGCCCACGAACTCCTCCTGATCATAAGCAGACAGTACATGAGATTATTCAGGTTCGAGAAGTGGATGACCCAAGGATCTACCTTGGAGTTCCATTTCTTATACAAAAAAATAAAACTGCTTCACTTGATTTTGCCAGGGACAAGGTAAACTCACGTATGTCTACTTGGGACAAACACCTTCTCTCGTACAGTGGTCGAGAGGCTTTTATCAAGTCCGTGACGACCCAGGTGCATCTGTCCATTGTACCGTCAAGGGCTAGAAACAACGATCCATGCTTTACGTGACGACCCAGGTGCATCCGAGGCACTACGGTTGACAGGCATGCTGACCTTCCTCATTTTCAGTCCTACAACCTCTATTTTATCTTGGCTTGAGGAAGGCGTTGCCTGCCTCCCGCTCCAATCTTTTGCGTTACTTCTAACCTTTCTTTGGAACCTTTGGAATAGAAGTAATTATTGGATACATAACTAGAAACTCCAACCCCTTGGATTACAGTTATCAATTCGCAGGGAATTCTACGTGACTACACAACTGCTACTTCAACAAGTGCATCCCCGAGGACGTCAGACAAACCGACACTTGCTCGCCCAGGCTGGAAGCCGCCTGGAGAAGGATTCTTAAATGTCAACACAGATAGGGCATTCAATCCTGTAACCAAGGCAGTCGCAGTAGGGGTTATAGCACGAGATGCCAACGGTGCTGTACTAGGTTGACTTGCCCACACTTTGGTCAATTGCATGGATGCTTCATCTGCTGAAGCACAAGCAGTCATTGCCGGCATCTGCTTCAGACGTGATCGTGATTGGTCCAAGATTGTTATCGAGACTGACTCAGCTATAGTTGCAAACAAAATCAATCGCTAGTGTACTAACATATCTCTTCTAAGCTCCTTAATTGATCATTCTAGCCTTCTGCTAGCCAATGCAGATGACTTTAGTGTCCGTTTTGTTCCTAGGACGATGAACATTGTTGCCCACACTCTTGCTCTAGGGCCTTACGGTCTATGTCATCCTTTTCATTCTCTTCGGACTATCCCATATATCTCCATGATGTCTAATTAATGAGTTTCATTCTCATCCGAATTAATATATCTGGGTACTCTTTCCATATAGGTGCTCACTTGGGCCTCCGGGTCACATGTGAGGTTAGCAGGGTTTTTAATGAGGCCCACATTTCTCAAAAAAATTTCAATGGGTCCACTACAAAGTCCATTTAGACATGCACCCTTTAAACCACAACAAAATGGCCGAAAATTAAGATTAAATCACATTTTATGACTTAAAATATTTATTTATGGGCTTTTGAACATGATTATATAGCTTAACCTCATTTTCAGAACTTTTTACTCGTTTAAAATTCTAACGGGTCCACTATAAAGCCCATTTAGACATGCACGCATTAAACCCCAACCAAACCGACAAAAAATAAGAGTAAACCACATTCTATGAATCAAAATATTTATTTATGGGTTTTTGAACATGATTATATAGCTTAACCTCTTTTTTAGAAATTTTTACTCAGTTAAAATTTCAATGGGTCCACTATAAAGCCCATTTAGACATGAATGCCTTAAAACCCAAAAAAAGGACGCAAAATAAGATTAAATCAAATTTTATTAATTAAAATATTTAGTTATGGGCTTTTGAACATGATTATACTGCTTAACCTCAATTTTAGAACTTTTTACTCGGTTAAAATTCCAATGGGTCCACTGTAAAACCATTTAGACATGCACGCTTTAAACCCAATAAAACGACCGAAGAATAAGATTAAATCACATTTTATGACTTAAAATATTTAGTTATGCGCTTTTGAACATGATTTATATAGCTTAACCTCATTTTCAGAAATTTTTACTCGGTTAAAATTCCAATGGGTCCGCAGTAAAGCTCATTTAGACATGCATGTCTTAAACCCAACAAAACGACCACAAATTCAGATTAAATCAAATTTTATGAGTTAAAATATTTGATTATGGGATTTTGAATATGATTATAGAGCTTAATATCATTTATGAACTTTTTACTCGGTTAAAATTCTAACGTGTCCACTATAAAGCCCATTTAGACATTCACGCCTTAAACCCCAACAAAATGGACAAAAAAAATAAGATTAAATCACATTTTATAAATTAAAATATTTATTTATGGGTTTTTGAACATGATTACATAGCTTAACCACATTTTTAGAAATGTTTACTCGGTTAAAGTTCCAACGGGTCCACTATAAAGCCCATTTAGACATGCACGATTTAAAATCCAACAAAAAGGCAAAAATAAGATTAAATCACATTTTATGACTTAAAATATTAAGTAATGGGCTTTTGAGAATGATTATATAGCTTAACTTCATTTTTAGAAATTTTTACTTGGTTAAAATTCTAGCAGGTCCACTGTAAAGCCAATTTAGACATGCATGCCTTAAAACCTAACAAAATGGCCGCAAATAAGATTAAATCAAATTTTATGAATTAAAATATTTAGTTATGGGCTTTTGAACATGATTATACGGCATAACCTCAATTTTAGAACTTTTTACTTGGTTAAAATTTCAACGGGCCCACAGTAAAGCCCATTTAGACATGCACGCCATAAACCCCAACAAAACATTTATGACTTAAAATATTTATTTATGGGCTTTTGAACATGATTATATAGCTTAACCTCATTTTTAGAAATTTTTACTTGGTTAAAATTCCAACGGATCCATTGTAAAGCTCATTTAGACATGCGCGCCTTAAACCCAACAAAACGGCCAAAAAATAAGATTGAATCAAATTTATGAGTTAAAATATTTGATTATGAGCTTTTGAATATGATTATATAGCTTAACCTCATTTTCAAAACTTTTTACTCAGTTAAAATTCCAATTAGTCCACTATAAATCCCATTTAGACATGAAAACCTTAAACCCCAACAAAATGGCCGCAAAATAAGATTAAATCACATTTTATGAATTAAAATATTTAGTTATAGGCTTTTGAACATGACTATACAGCTTAACCTCAATTTTATAACTTTTTACTCGGTTAAAGTTCCAACACGCCTTAAAGTTCCAACGGGTCCACTGTGAAGCCCATTTATTCATGGGCTTTTGAATATGATTATATAGCTTAACCTCAATTTTAGAACTTTTTACTTGGTTATAAATCCAACAGTTCCACTATAAAGCCCATTTCGACATGCACTCCTTAAACTCCAACAAAACGAACGAAAAATAAGATTAAATCACAGTTTATGAACTAATATATTTAGTTATAGGTTTTTGAACATGATTATATAGCTTAACCTTATTTTTAGAAATTTTTACTCGGTTAAAATTCAAACGAGTCCACTATAAAGCCCATTTAAACATGCACACCTTAATTTTTGAAAAGGGATAGGCCTCATTAAAAACCCTACTAAACCCGCACCAGGCCAAGGACAAAGTGGGGCACCTAAGAGGGGAAAATAGTACCGCATACAATAAATGAGATAATCTCGGGACAAACCGAGTCAAAAGACAAAGGGAAGGAGGAACGAAGGGCCGTAGAAGCTATGGTATGAGCGGCTTAGTTCGCAGTACGCGATACATAAGAGATTTGAAAGCGAAGGCCATGGGAGTGCAAGATTTCTAGGGCCGAGGCAAGGGTATTGGAGAGGAGAGATAAATCAACCATAGATCTTATGGTTTTGTTCACAACTGTAGCCGAGTCAGATTCAATAAGGACGTTGGGCCACCCCTTCTCAAGAGCCAGCTTAAGTCCAGAAGTCAGGGTTGCGGCCTTAGCAAAGGATGCATCCAGATAGTAGCCAATAGAACGGGCAAGACCGCTAACAATCGTCTCGTCCTCGCTCTGGGAAATGATACCAATGGAGGCCAAGTGAGTGAAATGATCGAAGCCGCCACCAACATTTACTTTGATATGGCCAATAGATGGCGGCCTCCAACCTTCCGCAGAAAGGGTAGAGGAACTGGGTGTCGACTATAGGGTGGAAGACTTATTCGCCATATGATAGTCACGGTGGAGGCAGAGAGTAGTGGAGACCAAGACCCAGATGGGCTGTAAGTGATTCTCATGGACCCAACCATTCCTTTGCCGCCAAAGATACCATAGCACGACAAGGAAAAGGCCGAAGGAGTCCAGCGATAGCTAGTTGTCGGGTTCTTCAGGCCAAGCAAGGGTAGTGTATGTCTAACTAGAGACTAGGTCTCGAGGGAATCCTGCCAGGAGGAGGGCTTCAGTAGAAGCGGGACAATCATGAAGGGTATGAAGAATCGTTTTTGATTCGTGCCAGCACAAGGGGCAGGAGCCAAGGAAGAAGCCCGTAGCTTGGAGTCTGCTGCCCATAGGAAGTGCTTCTCGTCTAATTCGCCATGCAAAAGTACGAACTTTGGGATAACCAGAAGCTTTGAAAAAAGTTTCCATACACGCAAAGTTGAGGTGATGGAGGGGTCAGACACTATAAATAAAGATATCCATATCGGACATAATAGAGGCCCGAATCGTGATCCCCTAGAGAAAGATGTTCGAGAGACTGGCAGAAATTGGAACATGCAGAATGGTATCTGTGTCTTGAGCCGAAAAACATCACGAACCTGACGATCATTCTAGCTAGGTTGTCTTGGGATCATCAAATCATGACACCGAACCGGTAGTTCGTCATTGTCAGCAATGTTGTTTGAGAGGGAGATGGGCGAAGAGCCCCCCAACGGTCTTGATAAAGGCGAACTGAGCTATTAGTACCAGAGTCCAAAGGAAACCATCACGCAATGTTGTCTGAGAGGGAGATGGGTGAAGAGCCCCCCAACGGTCCTGATAAAGGCGAACAGAGCTATTAGTACCCAGAGTCCAAAAAAAATTCCAACGGAGCCACTGTAAAGCCCATTTAGATATGCACGCCTTAAACCCCAACAAAACGGACAAAAAATAAGTTAAATCACATTTTTTTTACTTGAAATATTTTATTATGGGCTTTTGAACAAGATTATATAGCTTAACCTCATTTTCAAAAAAATATACTCGATTAAAATTCCAACGGGTCCACTATAAAGCCCATCTAAATATGCACGCCTTAAACCCAACAAAACGACCCCAAAATAAGATTAAATCAAATTTTATGAGTTGAAACATTTGACTATGGGCTTTTCATAATGATTATACTTTAACCTCAATTTTATAACTTTTTAATCGGTTAAAATTCCAACGGGTCCACTATAGAGCCCATTTAGACATGCACGCCTTAAACCCCATAAAATGACCGCAAAATAAGATTAAATCAAATTTTATAAATTAAAATATTTTGTTATTGGCTTTTGAACATGATTATACAGCTTAACCTCAATTTTAGAACTTTTTACTTGGTTAAAATTCCAAAGGGTCCACTGTAAAGCCCATTTAGACATGCACGCCTTAAATCTCATCAAAACGGCCGGAAAATAAGATTAAATCACATTTTATGACTTAAAATATCTAGTTATGGGCTTTTGAACATGATTATGTAGCTTAACCTCATTTTCAAAAAAATTTACTCAGTTAAAATTTAAACGGGTTCACTGTAAAGCCCATTTACATATGCACGCCTTAAACCCAACAAAACGACTACAAAATAAGGTTAGATAAAATTTTATGATTTAAAATATTTGATTATGAGCTTTTAAATATGATTATACATCTTTACCTCATTTTATAACTTTTTACTCAGTTTGAAATTCAACGGTTCCACTGTAAAGCCCATTTAGACATGCACGCCTTAAACCCCGACAAAATGGCCACAAAATAAGATTAAATCAAATTTTATGAATTAAAATATTTAGTTATGGGATTTTGAACATGATTATACAGCGTAACTTCAATTTTAGAACTATTTACTCGGTTAAAATACCAACGGGCCCATTGTAAAGCCCATTTAGACATGCACGCCTCCCCAACAAAACGGCCGAAAATAAGATTAAATCACATTTTTTGAATTAAAATATTTATTTATGGTGTTTTGAACATGATTATATATCTTAACCTCATTTTAGAAATTTTTACTCGGTTAAAATCCCAACGGGTTCACTTTAAAGCCAATTAGACAAGAACGCCTTAAACCCCAACAAAACGGCCGCAAAATAAGATTAAATCAAATTTTATGAATTAAAATATTTAGTTATGGGCTTTTGAACATGATTATACATCATAACCACAATTTTAGAACTTTTTACTCTGTTAAAATTCCATTGGGTCCACTGTAAAGCCCATTTAGACATGAACTCCTTAAACCCAACAAAACGGCCACAAAATAAGATTAAATCAAATTTTATGAGTTAAAATATTTGATTATGGGATTTTGAAAATGATTATATAGCTTAACCTTAATTCAGAACCTTTTATTCAGTTAAAATTCCAACAGGTCCACTGTAAAGCCCATTTAGACATGCACGCCTTAAACCCCAACAAAACAGCCGAAAAATAAGATTAAATCAAATTTTATGAGTTAACTTATTTTATTATGGGCTTTTTCATATGATTATAATGCTTAACCTCAATTTTAGAAGTTTTTACTCTGTTAAAATTCTAACGGGTCCTGTATAAAGCCCATTTAGACATGCACACCTTAAATCCTAACAAAACGGCTAAAAATAAGATTAAATCACAGTTAATGACTTAAAATATTTAGTTATGAGCTTTTTAACATGATTATATAGCTTAACCTCTTTTTCAAAAAATTTTACTCGGTTAAAATTCCAATGGGTCCACTGTAAAGACCATTTAGATATGTAGGCCTTCAACCCAACAAAACGACAACAAAATAAGATTAAATAAAATTTTATGAGTTGAAATATTTGATTATGGGTTTTTTATTATGATTATATAGCTTAACCTCAATTTTAGAACTTTTTACTCGGTTAAAATTCCAATTAGTCTACTCTAAAGCTCATTTAGACATGCACGCCTTAAACCGCAACAAAATGGCCGCAAAATAAGATTAAATCAAAATTTATGATTTAAAATATTTAGTTATAGGCTTTTGAACATGATTATACAACTTAACCTCAATTTTAGAACTTTTTACTCGGTTAAAATTCTAACGGGTCTACTATAAAGCACATTTAGACATGTACGTTTTAAACCCCAACAAAATGGCCAAAAAATAAGATTAAATCACATTTTCTGACTTAGAATATTTAGTTATGGGCTTTTGAACATGATTATATAGCTTAACCTCATATTCAAAACGTTTTACTCGGTTAAAATTCTAACGGGTCCACTATAAAGCCCATTTAGACATGCACGCCTTTATTTTTTTGAAGGAAAAGGTAGGCATCATTAAAAACCCCACTAAATCCACGCCAAATCGGGGGCCAGTGTCGGTGCCTAAGAGGGGGAAAAAGAGTACCCAAAGATATCATTACTAAGAAGAGGATTGTAAGCCCCTCGGCCCGGCCTAGATGCCCGACCGACCCGAGCGAGCTACATTAGGTTTATCGAAACAAACCAAAGGAAGATTACATAAACCGATCCATTTTTTCTTTTATCTTGTCTAGATGCATATTATTAGTCCTAAGTGTTCATGTTTGCAACGGGTGATGATACAAAGTAAATGAACCACGAGAAGGCAACCGATTGCATACAATAAGATTTAGGGACTCAAACATAAAACTGATAAATTACAAGGTCATTAATGATATTAGGGTTACCAATCCTCAATTAGCCAGTTTACATGCTTGCATGTCAACTCTCATATCAATTCGATCATCCATACATACACAATTGTCATAATAAGATTCAAGGACTAAATGAATAACTCAGAACCTTTCTAAATAGCCAAATAACTAAATCAACTGTATATCGTATTGGTACACGTACAGGTGTTTCGGTACTCCTGGCCAATTTATAAAACTTAGATTCCAATAGCTCAAAACCATACCAAAACACTCTCCCGAGTATCAAAACGCTAAGCCTAAAATGGCTTACCCGTATCAAAACACCTCCTCGCGTATCGAAACGCTATGCCTGAAAAGGCTTTCCCATATCAAAACACTTCCCCGCATACCGAAACGCTGAGCCTGAAATGGCCTAGCCGTATCGGTACGAAGGGACGTGTTCCGATATGCCTGGACCTGAAACATCCACTTTTGCTGGTTTAACTTACCTTATTGGATTCCGAACCACTTAATCATGCTTCAAACATTCATACAACTTTACCGAGGATCAATCCTAACCATATTAACACAGAACCACCCTCAAATCATGGTAATCATGCTTTGAAGTTAAACTATAGGCATGCTTCCTAAAACCACAATTCCAATTATACCAAAACACTCATTTGAAAATTTTCCAGCATATGCAACATACCAACATATCTCTAATATCAATATCAACTTGCTAGAATCAACAAAGCATGGCAATTAACCAATGCTAACTAAATGCATACCTAGGCAACCACCTAACATCACTTATAAGCATAATCTATCAACATGCTTTTCAACATCAATCGAACTCCAAATCACATAATTACACATGCTCAAATACTAGGGGGAAATAGAATTACAAAACCCAAAAACTTGGCGAACACATTGCTTTATTAACCGAAAACTTAAACCGAGTTCATACTCAAAAGAAGTCTTGGTTCTTGGATCACTTCAAACCTTGCCTTTGCTGCCCTAAACCTCAATGCTCTGCATCATTATGAAAAAGAGAGCGTAAGCACACATGCTTAGTGAGGATGCTCGTAAAACAATGATGCATTTAAAACCCTTTGAAAACTAAACTCTTATTTTCAAACCATGCTTATGACCAAAGCATTTCGTTGATTCCAAATCAAACATGCATATCGACCATATGCAAAACATTTATAGATCACATGCTTAAATCCTAAAACATTAAGCATCTCATGCTTAAATCCCAAGCATTAAATCATATTACCATGCTTAAATCCCAAAGCATTAAAAAGTAGGTTCAACACATAAACTTTCATATATTGGCAATTATAGTGACCCCGGGTAGACGACCTCTATCCTTGATTAGCATACCGTTAACCTTACATATCGTACATGGATCTCCTATGATGACCAACCGCCACCAAAACCAATACCATATCGACCGCATGATATAACAACCTTGCCGACCGAAAGATTAACATCAACAAGGGGAACTGACCACTCAACCCCAGTGATAACATCATAGTCCGAGTAGCCGACCGCTATACCTCAAGGACCTCTACCCACAATCGATTTTAAACATATTATAGTGCACTTTATCCTACGGCATGCCAACTATATCCGAATGTTTCCTCATCAAGTCACTTAGCCAATATATCATTTACAAAATCATTTACTCATTATTTTACAATGCATTATACAAAAACCACCACATATGCAAGCCACATTGCCAAAGCAATACCACATTCCCGACGGGAATGGAAACCAATGCTCACTAGCATTTTCATATACTTTTAAACCTCTGTATATGTACTCAAAATCATGCATCTACAATAAGTAAAACAAACCATGTTTGCGACCAAAACATGAATTACACATGCTCATATCCGAAACAATAATCAAGAGCAAACGAGGGAAACTTACTTTCGAGCTTAGATAAGTGTTTCGAGCTTAACCTAAACTCCCAAAAACACTTTCAAACCCTTGAAAGACATTTAAATCCGTTTCCACTCACCAATTACACCTCGCCTTGCCCGCCAATGCAAAACGAGCTCCCGACAAGCAACAATCCACCTCAAGCTACTTTGCCTTGATTATCCCCTATTTTGGTCACACAAAACTAGAGGAAAAATGCATCAAAATGCATCCAACTCACTGCCTCAAAGCAATTACCCGCAACTCACAAGTTGCCCACTTAAAAACCATCTGAAACTTATCGAAATCAACCTCAAACACCTTTCAATCTTAACCCAGCCACAAATAAATGATTCGTTACATCAAACCTCAATATTTAACATCTAAAAACACCTTAACCACATCCTTTTACTTCCAACAGTTATTAAACTCCATTAACATCACAAAAACCCTTAACTAACAACCTTTAACCTTAGAGATTCAACTAGTTTCGGGATTACAATGTTAAAAGCAAGCTATTAACATTATCAAACATCAAAATAATGATCTAATCTAAAAAATAACCCATAAAAATAGATTCAAAACGAAGATCTTATGATTTCATCAATCAAAACACAATTAAACCAATTTTCCGCAATTAAACTATCAAAACACATTAGAAACAATTATAAATGATCAATAACTTGGGAATTTCAATAAAGAACCTTTCATTAGAGGATAAGAATGAATCCTTACCTCCAATGATGATTTCTCCCCTTAATTGTTTGGTAACATGAAAATCAAAATAGTAATAATAAGTATTTGATGGAAAAGCTTTAAGAAATCAATTAGAAATCAAAAACTCTCTGAAATCTTGTTTTTTACCTGAAGAAATTGAAGTTGGAAAGGTGTTTGGCTGGAGAGAATTTGAGAGAAAGAAGTTATAAAGTTTGTTACGTGAATTTTTATTAAAAGCTTAATTATGATTTATTAATCCTCTCCACTATTTATAGCTCTTAAAATTCATTTAAAAATAGTTAATTAAAGGGATAAATCTGATGAAAACATTTAGGATAATTAGCTTCTTAAAAATTCAAAGTTTTGATCCTTTTACAAAACAATCACTAAAAACAATTTTCAAAGTTTACATTTTGGTCACTAGTCCAAAATGTCCGATTTCCAAAACTCATTTTCCAAAATTGATTTCACCATTAACATTAATATATTAATTAATGATTTTAGAACATTTTCCACATTTTTATCACCTTAAAAAATATTTAATCCGATTTAACCCCAAAACTGACTCGAATCTTTAATACCGATCCACCAGACCCGAACCCTTAAAACGAACCCCAAAACATCTAGACCCAAAACCAGGACATTACAAGGATGAAATGTCTTCACAAATAATAGAAGAAATAATCTCGGGACAAACTGAATCAAAATACAAAGAGGAAGATGACTGAAGGGCCCAAGCAGCTAAGCTATGTGCAGCTAAGTTCACAGAGCGCGATACATATGAGATCCTAAAGTGATGGTCGTGATAGCGTAAGATGTCTCGATCTGGAGCGAGAGAGCTATAAAGGATAGATAAAGCGGCATAGATATGTTAGTTTTGTTCACCACTATAGCCGAGTCAGGCTCAAAGATAATATTGGACCACCACATATCGCGGGCTATCTTTAGTTTGGCAATCAGGGCTGAGGCCTTCGCAAAAGATGCATCCAGGCATTTTTCAATAGGATGGGCCAGACCGCCAATCACCGTCCCTTTACCACACCGAGCAATAACACCAATGGAAGCCGAGTAGGTGGAAGGGCCAAAAGCGCCATCAAAATTCACCTTGATTTTCCTAGCAGAAGGCGGCCGCCAACCTTGCTCAGATAGAGCTGATGAGGAAGATGCCGACTGAAGGTTGCAGGGAGGCACAGTCACAACACAATAGTCGCGGTGGAGACAGAGGGCATTAGAGACCAAGACCCAGATAGGTCGTAGAAACTTTTCATGGACCCAATCATTCCTTCATCGCCAAAGGTACCAAAGCACAACAAGGAAAAGAGCAAAGGAGTCTAGAGAGAGTGAAGTAGCAGCTTCCTCAAGCCAGGCAAGAGTAGTAGCCGTGCGACTAAAAACTAGGGCCTGAGGCATGCCTACCAAAAGAAAGGCTTCAGTTGAAGCAGGACAATCGCGGAGAGCATGGAGTATCATCTCTGAGTCATGCCAGCACAAGGGTAAGAACCAAGGGAGAGGCCCGCAGCATGGAGTCGAGTTCCCATAGGAAGGGCTTCACGTCTAATTCACCAACTGAGGGTGCAAACTTTTAGAATAACCGTCAATTTCAAATAAACTTCCAAACATAGGAAGACCTAGTAATTGAGGGGTCGGTCACTATAAGAAGAGGTATTCATACTAGACAGTATAAAGGCTCGAATCATGATCCCCCTAAAGAAGGGTGTCCAAACGAATGGTGAGATCAGAACATGTAGAATAGTATCCGCGTCATCTGCTAAGAAGACATCGCGAACAAGACGATTATTCCATCGAGGTTATCCTGGATCATGAAGTCACGACAGCAGATTGGTAGTTCGGCGTTATCAAGGTGGTCGTCGAAAAATGAAATGGGTGAAGATCCTCCCCATCGACCTAGATATAGGCAGACCTGGCTGTTGGTACCGAGAGACCAAAAGAAGCCCTCACGCAACTAAGCCAAAGCTTTGTAAAGCCCGTTCTAGGCAAAAGAAGCTGGTTTCGGAGGAGAGGGAGCATGGAGAATGTTCTCGGAAGGGAAGTATTTGGCCATGAAGACTCATGAAAGTAGAGACCATGGGTCTGAGATAAAACGACAAAGTTGCTTGCCAAGAAAAGTGATATTGAAGAGAAGTAGACATGCACGCCTTAAACCCCAACCAAATGGACAAAAAATTAGATTAAATCACATTTTATGAATTATTATATTTAGTTATGGTTTTTTGAACATGATTATATAGCTTAACCTCATTTTTAGAAATTTTTACTCGGTTAAAATTCCAACAGGTCCACCATAAAGCCCATATAGACATGCACGCCTTAAAACCCAACAAAATGTTGCAAAATAAGATTAAATCAAATTTAATGAAATAAAATATTTAGTTATGGGCTTTTGAACATGATTATACAGCTTAACCTCAATTTTAGAACTTTTACTCAGTTAAAATTCCAACGGGTCCACTATAAAGCCCATTTAGACACGCACACCTTAAACCCAAGAAAACGGCCGAAAAATAAGATTAAATCATATTTTATGACATAAAATATTTAGTTATGGGCTTTTGAGAAAGATTATGTAGCTTAACCTCATTGTAAAAATTCTAACGGGGCCACTATAAAGCCCATTTAAACATGCATGCCTTAAACCCAACAAAACAACCACAAAAAAAGATTAAATAATATTTTATGAGTTAAAATATTTGATTATGGGCTTTGGATTATGATTATATAGATTAACCTAAATTTTAGAACTTTTTACTCGGTTAAAATTCCAACAGGTTCACTATAAAGCCCATTTAGACATGCACGCCTTAAACCCCAACAAAATGGCTACAAAATAAGATTAAATCAAATTTTAAGAATTAAAATATGTATTTATGGGATTTTTAACATGATTATATAGCTTAACCTCATTTTCAAAAAAATTTACTTGGTTAAAATTCCAACGGGTCCACTATAAAGCCCATTTAGACACGCACGCCTTAAACCCAACAAAACGGCCACAAAATAAGATTAAATAAAATTTTATGAGTTGAAATATTTTATTATGGGCTTTTGATTATTATTATTATATAGTTTAACCTCAATTTTAGAACTTTTTACTCAGTTAAAATTCCAACGGGTCCACAGTAAATCCCATTTAGACATGCACGTCTTAAACCTCAACAAAATGGCTGAAAAATAAGATTAAATCACATTTTATGACTTAAAATATTTAGTTATGGGTTTTTGAACATGATTATATAGCTTAACCGCATTTTCATAACTTTTTACTCGGTTAAAATTCCAACAGGTCCATTGTTAATCCAATTTAGACATGCATCCCTTAAACCCCAACAAAATGGCCGCAAAATAAGATTAAATCAAATTTTATGATTTAAATTATTTATTTATGGGCTTTTGAACATATTATATAGCTTAACCTCAATTTTAGAACTTTTTACTCTATTAAAATTCCAATGTGTCCACAGTAAAGCCCATTTAGACATGCACACTTTAAACCCCAACAAAATGGACAAAAAATAGATTAAATCACATTTTTTGACTTAAAAATATTTATTTATGGGATTTTGATTACGATTATATCGCTTAACCTCAATTTTAGAACTTTTTACTCGGTTAAAATTCCAACGGGTCCACTGTAAAACCCATTCAGATAAGCAAGCCTTAAACCCCAACAAAATGGCCGCAAAATAAGATTAAATCAAATTTTATGATTTAAAATATTTAGTTATGGGCTTTTGAACATGATTATACATCTTAACCACATTTTCAAATCTTTTTACTCGATTAAAATTCCAACAGGTCCACTGTTAAACCCATTTAGACATGCATGCCTTAAACCCCCAAAAAACGGCAAAAAAAGATTAAATCAATTTTATGACTTAAAATATTTTTTTATGGGCTTTAGAACATATTTATATAGCTTAAACTCATTTTTAGAACTTTTTAATCGGTTAAAATTCCAACGGGTCCACTATAAAGGTCATTTAGACAAGCTCACCTTAAACCCCCAATAAAAATGACGAAAAATAAGATCAATATTTATTAAAATATTTATTTATGGATTTTTGAACATGATTATATAGCTTCACCTTAGATTTAGAAAATTTTATTCGGTTAAAATTCCAACGAGTCCACCGTAAAGCCCACTTAGACATGCACGCCTTAAACCCAACAAAATGGCCGCAAAATAAGATTAAATCAAATTTTATGAATTAAAATATTTAGTTATGGGCTTTTGAACATGATTATACAGTTTAACCTCAATTTTAAAACTTTTTACTCGGTTAAAATTCCAACGGGTACACTGCAAGGCACACTTAGACAAGAATGCCTTAAACCCCAACATAATGGCCGAAAAGAAGATTAAATTAAATTTTATGAATTAAAATACTTATTTATGGGATCTTGAACATAATTATATAGCTTAAACTCATTTACAGAAATTTTTACTCGGTTAAAATTCAAAGTGGTCCAGTTTAAAGCCCATTTAGACATGCACGCCTTAAAACCCAACCAAATGGCCGCAAAATAAGATTAAATCAAATTCTATGAATTAAAATATTTAGTTGTGGACTTTTGAACGTGATTATAGAGCTTAACTTCTTTTTGAGAAATTTTTACTTGGTAAAAATTACAACAGGTCCACTATAAAGCCAATTTAGACATGCACGCCTTAAACCCAACAAAACGGCCACAAAATAAGATTAAATAAAATTTTATGAGTTAAAATATTTGATTATCGGCTTTTGAATATGGTTAAAATTCCAACAACTCCACTGTAAAGTCCGTTTAGACATGCACGCTTTAAACCCCCAACAAAATGGCCGAAAAATAAGATTAAATCACATTTTATGACTTAAAATATTTAGTTATGGGCTTTTCAACATGATTATATAGCTTAACCTCATTTTCACAACTTTTTACTCTGTTAAAATTCCAACGGGTCCACTATAAAGCCGATTTAGACATGCACGTCTTAAACCCTAACCAAACAGACAAAAAAAAAGTTTAAACCAAATTTTATGAATTAAAATATTTATTTATGGGTTTTTGAACATGATTTTATAGCTTAACCTCATTTTTAGAAATTTTTACTCGATTAAAATTTAAACAGGTCAAGTATAAAGCCCAATTAGACATGCATGCCTTAAAGCCCAACAAAATGGACGCAAAAGAAGATTAAATCAAATTTTACGAATTAAAATATTTAATTATGGGCTTTTCAACATGATTATATATCTTAAGCTCAATTTTAGAACTTTTTACTCGGTTAAAATTCCAACTGGTCCATTGTAAATCCCACTTAGACATTCATGCTTTAAACCCCAACAAAACGGTCACAAAATAAGATTAAATCAAATTTTATGAATTAAAATATTTAGTTATGCGTTTTTGAACATGATTACATAGCTTAAACTCATTTTCAAAATATTTTACTCCGTTAAAATTCCAACGGGTCCACTATAAAGCCCATTTAGACATGCATGCCTTAAACCCAACAAACGACCACAAAATAGGATTAAATCAAATTTTATGAATTAAAATATTTGATTATGTGCTTTTTAATATGATTTTATAGCTTAACCTCAATTTTATAACTTTTTACTCGGTTAAAATTCCATCGGGTCCACTATAAAGCCCTTTTAGACATGCACGCCTTAAATGCAAACAAAGCGGACGAAAAATAAGATTAAATCACATTTTATGAAATAATATATTTAGTTATGGGTTTTTGAACAAGATTATATATATTAAACTCGTTTTTAGAAATTTTTACTCCATTAAAATTCGGGTCCACTATAAAGCCCATTTAGACATGCACGCCTTAAAACCCAACAAAATGGCCACAAAATAAGAATAAATCAAATTTTATGAATTAAAATATTTAGTTATAGGCTTTTGAACATTATTATATAGCTTAACCTAAATTTTTAGAATTTTTTTACTCGATTGAAATTTCAACGGGTCCACTATAGAGCCCACTTAGACATGCACGCCTTAAACCCCAACAAAACGGATGAAAAATAAGATTAAATCGTAATTTATGAATTACAATATTTAGTTAGGAGATTTTGAACATGATTATATAGCTTAACCTAATTTTCAAAACTTTTTACTCTGTTAAAATTCCAACAGGTCCACTATAAAGCCCATTTAGACATGCACGCCTTAAACGTCATCAAAATGGATAAAAAAACAAGATTAAATCACATTTTATGAATTAATATATTTATTTATTGGTTTTTGAAAATGATTATATAGCTTAACCTCATTTTTAGAATTTTTTACTCCGTTAAAATTCAAACGGGTCTATTGTAAAGCGCATTTAGGCATACACACCTTTAACACAACAAAACGGACACAAAATAAGATTAAACCAAATTTTATTAGTTAAAATTTTTTATTATGGGCTTTTGAATAAGATTATATACCTTAACGTCAATTTTAGAACTTTTTACCCGGTTAAAATTCCAACAGGTCTACTGTAAAGCCCATTTAGATATGTGCGCCCTAAACCCAACAAAACAGCCACAAAATAAGATTAAATCAAATTTTATTAGTTAAAATATTTGATTATGGGCTTTTGAATATGATTATGTAGCTTCACCCTAATTTTAAAACTTTTTACTCGGTTAAAATTCTAATAGGTCTATTGTAAAGCCCATTTAGACATGCACATCTTAATCCCAATAAAACTGTAACACCCATTTTCCCGTATCCATCATTGACTAGGAGACAGCGATGTCACAAAACATTTGTAAAAGCATCTATATTTATAATTCGGTAAAAAAAATTTCTTAAAAAATATTACATTTTAGTCTTTATTTACAAATCTAATTAATCGCGTAAAGTTTAAACTTTATATTTTCATCTTCAAGTCAGGTTTAATTTCAGGCAGCAACTTATCAATTTAATTCGAATTTAAATAATTACTGAAACTTCCTAAAAACTAACTGATTTAAAATTAATCCAGATACCAAATAACATACAAATTCTATCAGAGCAGGCATATCCTTTTAGTATACATGCCAACTAGTAAGTATCAAACAGTGTCAAAAGATATCTTACTGATACTGATGTACCTGTTATTGATTGATGATGTCCGTTTATGCTCCTTACTCCAACCATTCCTTCTTTCCTACGTTTGAAATAGCCACATGCTAAGTATTTACTTAGTGAGGCAATAATTCATAGTCAAATGCAATTTGACATAAATATCAATGTAAATAAATAATAATGCATATGATCATTTTACCACTTCATGCTCTTTAACATAAGTAAATATGTAACAACATATATGAATATCAAAGTAGTAAGATTAGATCTTATCAATACCATTGTCATTTCCTCTCGTAAGCTTTCAATGCTTACCAATACCTTTTTCATTTCTATCCGCAAGCTTTCAAGCTTATCATTCTGTTTCTTTGATTCATTTCAATCTACTTAGCCCAAGGTATCGAATTAAGAGATTCTATGTACACGAGTCATCCCCTATACTTACTTGAGAATAGTGTATTATTGCACTCTACCGGGAGTGCTTAGCACCGAAATGCTTCGGTATACTTACCGAAGTAAACCATTAATGAAATTTGCACTTTACCTAAAGTGCTTAGAATAAATTTGCACTTTGCCTGAAGTGCTTAGAATAAATTTGCACTTTACATGAAGTGCTTAGAATATTTATACAGCTATTTATGACTCTATGGATATCCAACTATACCTTTGAATCTCTATATCATACATTGGGCTTTATATCATCAATCTATTTCATTAATGGCAACATATATCAATATATATATCAACATTGGGCAGTTCATACCCGACATAACATTTCAATTTCATCAATGTAAGTAATCAAATGATCAATGCATTTTATTCCACAAATCTTGACATATTCATATTATATCAATCATATATTCAATGACATAAATATCAATGTATTATGATATACATGCAATTGCACTCACCTGGGCCTTGTATTAAGTTGCCTCACTAAGCGTTGATTCATTCTTTTTCTTTTCTTACTGTCATCTCGAACTCTCTTGTGATTCGAATTCATCTTCATTCATCATGTAGATAAAATAAATCACTTGTTAGATTTTAATCTAACATTTCCTTAAACACATGGCCTAATATAAAAATCATTCGAACATAATAAAATTCCCCAAATATTTTTTTTCTCTCTTCCTTATACTGTCTAAAACTCATTATGGCTCCTAACGACCAATTTAAACTTCAAATAACTCCTTTGAGTTTATCGAACCAATATTCAAATACAAATTATTCCTAATTCCAATCCTGGCAGCTCGCGCTACCATCAGTTAACCACTTCTACATAACAGAATACATATCGGATTTCGACTTTCTTTACACCGTTAAAAACTAGATTCGATAACAAATCCAACGGTATAAGCCTCATAAATTACTAAAATCTACAAAAATTATGAAAAAAATCCTACATTCACGTCACAAGTTGTCCAATGCAGAAAACTGTTTTACAATTTTTCTGACCTTCTTTCGAATAAAATTCATATCTTTTTACACAGGACTCAGAATATGCTTCCGTTTGTTGGAAATGAAATTAGGCTGGTAAATCTTTACAAGGTGTAACATTCATCATATAACCATTTTTGTAGAGTTTATGGCGGATTTTCAAAATCACTGCCACAATTCAATTCTAACTCAACTTCCATATTTAACTCCTAATTCCTTTATTTCTTTTCTTCCTTGGATTTTACCAAATGTTCATTATGATCCTTAGTGACCATTTTGAACCCCAAATAATTTATTCAATATTAAGTAATAATTACTCCATAATTCTTTCCTTTTTACACTAAACTTTAACTACTACTATAAATCTTGAAGTAATGACATCTTAGTCACTACTTTAACATTTAAGCTTAGAATCATACTTAATCAACATTAATCCAACACTTTTAAGCTTCTTAAAAATTTTCCTCTTATTTCCAAGCTTTGGCCGAATTGGCTCTTCACCAATTCTTCATTGACATTTTACTCCCTAATTATTCAAGGACTCTATTTTTGATCCAACTAAGCTTAATTCTTAATAATCTCACCAAGTACATACTTAAAAACAAAACCTTAAAAATTTTCTTCCTATTTTCCCCTATTACCGAAATAGTCAACATAAATCCTAATTAAGGATTCTTGAATTCAAATATCATTCTTTAGGCTTATACTTTATTCTTTCTTCCAAAAACATCCATAAAGCATCATTGCAACAATAATCCCCTTAAATCTTCACCTTGGCCGAAATGTTCCTTTTTAATGTACAATGTACATTTTGGTCCTAAATCACCAAATCAAACTTATATCATCCAACTCTTACTAATTCTAATGCTAGAATAAAATTTCAAATAATTTCCTTTTTTTTCTTACTTAGACCGAATTGGTCACTTAACATGGTGAAGGGAATTCAATCATTCTAGCATTTAAATTTTGCTCCAACCATCATAATTTATTCATTTCCATTATCACTTAAAACTTGAATATAAACCCCTAAAATTTCCCTAATTGCCGATTTGATCATCTTGAAAACTAAATGGAATTTTTTCATTTCAACATTCCAATAAGGCTTCTAACATCAATATTTGCTTAATTACATCCTTAATTCTCAATCCCTAACTAAAGCTCCAAAAGTTAAGGTTAGGGTTTATTAACTAAATCATGAAATTAATCCAAAATCAAAGTTGTTTTCAACTAGTTATCATCAACTTCACAAAATTCTAGCTTCAAATTCATCAATTCCTTTCAAAATCCAAATCAATTCTCATAGCTACCAAATTAAAATACCTTGAATCAAGTTTAAAACCTTCCAAATTTGGCTTAAAATTTTGAAAATCATTTTTCCTCTCTTTGTTATAGCTCACGGCAGCTTAGGGGAAAAAGATGAACAAGTGTTGTTCATATTTGATCTTTAAATTATTTAATTTATCCAATTTGGCCACTTGTCCAAATTAAAATGAATTTAAAATTCATTTTAATCTACTTCCCAAACTTGCTCTCCAATTACTTCATAATTTACTAACATATTATAATTATGACATTCCATAAAATTTGAACCAATATGGTTCCCTTCCAACCGGTCATACCCTTTGGAAATCATAAAATTCTATTTTATGATTTTTATTCGATCTAATTATTCGATAATCTTTATCAGATATTTTTTTTTTAAATTCCTTCATCATATATTCATACGAACTATTCCCAATTATTCCGTATCACTTTTATCGAACAAAAATACAGTGATGTGCCACTTCCCAATTGTCACCCATCCTAGTACTTTCTTGAGCTGAGCACGCTTAACCATTTTGTTCGATCAAAATTCGATATGTTCCACTGCATTTTAATTTCTAAAACTTATATCAAAATTCTTATTTCGATCAAATTTATCTCCATCTTGGTAATTTACACTTTAGTCCCCAAACTTTTACAAAAGTGTCATTTTGGTCCCTAGGTCCTATTCTTTTCAGATTCGGACCCAACTTCATATAAACCCTCTTCAGCTTATCTTCTATTTCATGAAACTTTCGAATAACCGAAAATGCATTTAGAATCTTCTAATTGAGAGACCTTAACTTTTACATTTTTGTCATTTTAGTCACTAAGTTAGCCTTAAGTACCAAATGACCCTTAATCCACTTAGTAAATTTTGGGGTATTACAATTCTCTCCCCCTTAAGAAAATTCGTCATCGAATTTTCAATACGTACTTGGTTCCAAAAGGTGAGGAAATTGTTTTCTCATATATTCTCCTAATCTTTTTCAAGTCGTTTACTTGACTTCATGAGTTTGTTAAAGAACTTGAACAAGCGAGATTATCTTGTTTCTTAGTTCTTTAACTATGCTAGGATCTTTACCGGTTCTTCTTCGTACATTAAATCCGGCTGAATCTCTATTTTTATCGGATAATGACATGCAAGAGATCTAATCAATACTTCTTAAGCATCGATACGTTATGAATCTTGTTCTTTCCCAAAGATAAAACTAGCTTATAAGCTACCGGAGCAACTCTTTTCACAATTTCTTATAGTCCAATAAATCTTGGAATTAACTTTCTTTTTGTCTAAACCATAACACCTTATTCCAAGGTGAAACTTTTAAGGAATACTTTATCCTTAACTTCATATCACTTATCTTTTTCCACTTGTTTGAACCTTGACAACATTTCTCATCCTTTCTCTAAAGATCTTTTATTAGATCCAAATAAGTAGACTTTTTTTTAACTCGGAAATCAAAGTACCATCTTCTTTAATGTCAATCTTGTATCCATAGTTCTTAAGGTAGCAAATGTCTTTTGACTGAGAGCGTCAGCTACAATATTAGATTTTTTTTCCAGGATGATAATCAATGATCACATCATAATCCTTAAGAAGTTTGATCCATCTTCTTTGCCTCAGGTTCAACTCCTTTTTAGTTTGCAAATACTTTAAACTTTTATAATCTACATAAATATAGTGTTGTTCAGTATATAAATAATGACGTCATATCTGTAGAGCAAATATAACCATTGCCAGCTCCAAAACATAAGTAGGATAATTCCTCTCATGTGTCTTAAGTTATCTAAAAACATAGGCCACTACTTTTCCTTCTTACATAATTACACATCCCAAATTGTTATGAGAAACATCCCATTTGGACATGCACTTTTAAACCCAACAAAATGGCCGAAAAATAAGATTAAATAACATTTTATGACTTGAAATATTTAGTTATGTGATTTTGAACATGATTATATAGTTTAACCTCATTTTTAGAACTTTTTACTCGGATAAAATTCCAACGGGTCCACTGAAAAGCCCACTTAAACATGCACGCCTTAAACCCCAACAAAATGGCTGCAAAATAAGATTAAATAAAACTTTATGAATTAAAATATTTAGTTATGGGCTTTTGAACATGATTATATAGCTTAACCTCATTTTCAGAAATTTTTACTCGGTCAAAATCTAATGGGTCCACTATAAAGCTCATTTAGACATGCACGCCTTAAACGCCAACAAAACGGTCAAAAAATAAGATTAAATCACATTTTAAGAATTAATATATTTAGTTATGGGTTTTTGAACAAGATTATACAGCTTAACCTCATTTTTAGAAATTTTTATTAAAATTTCAACGGGTCCACTATAAAGCCCATTTAGACATGCACGCCATAAACACAACAAAACGACCATAAAATAAGGTTAAATCAAATTTTATGAGTTAAAATATTTGATTATGGGCTTTTGGATATGATTATATACCTTAACCTCAATTTTAGAACTTTTTACCCGGTTAAAATTCCAACGGGTCTACCGTAAAGCCTATTTAGACATACATGCCTTAAAACCAACAAAATGGACACAAAATAAGATTAAATAAAAATTTATGAGTTAAAATATTTTATTATGGGCTTTTGAATATGATTATATAGCTTAACCATAATTTTAAAACTTTTTACTCGTTTAAAATTACAACGGGTCAATTTTAAACCCCATTAAGACTTGCACGCCTTAAACCCAACAAAAGGGCCACAAAATAAGATTGAATCAAATTTTAAGAGTTAAAATATTTGATTACAGGCTTTTGAATATGATTATATAGCTTAACCTCAATTTTAGAACTTTTTACTCGGTTAAAATTTTAACGAGTCCACACTAACACCTATTTAGACATGTACGCCTTAAACTCCAACAAAACGGACGAAAATTTAGATTTATTCACAATTTATGAATTAATATATTTAGTTATGGGTTTTTGAACATGATTATATAGCTTAACCTCATTTTTATAAATTTTATTAGGTTAAAATTACAACGGGTCCACTATAAAGCTCATTTAGACATGCACGCCTTAAACGCCAACAAAATGGACAAAAAATAAGATTAAATGACATTTTATGAGTTAATATATTTATTTATGGGTTTTTGAACATGACTATGTAGCTTAAACTCATTTTTAGAATTTTTTACTCGGTTAAAATTCAAACGGGTCTACTGTAAAGCTCATTTTGACATGCACGCCTTGAACACAACAAAACAACCACAAAATAAGATTAAACCAAATTTTATGTGTTAAAATATTTGATTATTAGCTTTTGAATATGATTATATACCTTGACCTCAATTTTAGAACTTCTTACCCGGTTAAAATTCCAACTGGTCCATTATAAAGCCCATTTAGACATGGTCGCTTTAAACCCAACAAAACGGCCACAAAATTCAATTAAATCAAATTTTATGAGTTAAAATATTTGATTATGGGATTTTGAGTATGATTTTATAGCTTAACATCAATTTTAGAACTTCTTACTCGATTAAAATTTCAACGGGTCCACTATAAAGCCCTTTTTGACATGCACGCCTTAAACGCCAACAAAGCGGACGAAAAATAAGATTAAATCATATTTTATGAATTAATATATTTAGTTATGGGTATTTGAACATGATTATATAGATTAAAATCTTTTTCAGACATTTTTACTCGGTTAAAATTCCAACGGGTCCATTGTAAAGCCCCTTTAGACATGCACGTCTTATTTTTTTTTGAAAATAGACATGCACGCCTTAAGACCCAACAAAATGGCCGCAAAATGAGATTAATTTTATTAATTAAAATATTTTATTTTGGGCTTTTGAACATGATTACATAGCTTAACCTCAATTTTAGAACTTTCTACTATGTTAAAATTCCAGTGGGTCCACTATAAAGCCCATATAGACATGCACATTTTAAACACCAACAAAATGGTCGAAAAATAAGATTAAATCAAATTTTATGAATTAACATATTTTTTTGGGCTTTTAAACATGATTATGTAGCTTAACCTCATTTTCTAAAATTTTTACTATGTTAAAATTCCAACGGGTCCACTATAAAGCCCATTTAGACAAGCACGCCTTAAACTCCAACAAAATGGACAAAAAATAAGATTAAATCACATTTTATAACTTAAAATATTTAGTTATGGGCTTTTGAACATGATTATATAGCTTAAGCTCATTTTTAAAATTTTTTACTCTGTTAAAATTCCAACGGGTCCACTATAAAGCCCATTTTGTCATGCACGCCTTAAACGCCAGCAAAACGGGCAAAAAATAAGATTAAATAATATTTTATAAATTAATATATTTATTTAGGTGTTTTTGAACATGATTATATAGCTTAACCTTATTTTTAGAACTTTTTACTTGGTTAAAATTCGAATGGGTCCACTATAAAGGCCATTTAGACATGCACGCCTTAAACACAACAAAACGGCAACAAAATAAGATTAAACCAAATTTTATGCATTAAAATATTTGATTATGGGCCTTTGAATATGATTATACACCTTAACCTCAATTTTAAAACTTTTTATCCGGTTAAAATTCCAACGGGTCTACTGTAATGCCCATTTAGACATGCAAGCCTTAAACCCAACAAAATGGCCACAAATAAGATTAAATCAAGTTTTATGAGTTACAATATTTTATTATAGGCTTTTGAAAATGATTATATAGCTTTAACCTCAATTTTAGAACTTTTTACTCGGTTATAATTCCAACGAGTCTATTATAAAGGCCATTTAGATATGCATGCCTTAAACTCAACAAAACGGCCATAAAATAAGATTAAATCAAATTTTATGAGTTAAAGTATTTGATTATTGGCTTTTGAATATGATTATGCAGCTTAACCTCAATTTTAGAACTTTTTACACGGTTAAAGTTCCAACGGGTCCTCTGTAAAGCCCGCTTCGACATTCACACCTTAAACCCCAACAAAATGGCCGTAAAATGAGATTAATCAAATTTTATGATTTAAAATATTTATTTATGTGCTTTTGAGCATGATTATATAGCTTAACCTCATTTTCAGGAATTTTTACTCTATTAAAATTCCATCGGGTTCACTGTAAAGCCCATTTAGACATGCATGCCATAAACCCCAACAAAAGGACCGAAAAATAAGATTAAATCACATTTTATGACTTAAAATATTTAGTTATGGGCTTTGGAGCATGATTATATAGCTTAATCTCATTTTTAGAAATTTTTACTCGGTTAAAATTCTAACAGGTCCATTGTAAAACCCATTTGGATATGCACGCCTTAAACACAACAAAACGACCACAAAATAAGGTTAAACCAAATTTTATAATTGATTATGGGATTTTGAATATGATTATATACCTTAACATCAATTTCAAAACTTTTTACCCGATTAAAATTCTAACGGGTCTACTGTAAAGCCCATTTAGACATGCACACCGTAAACCCAACAAAACGACCACAAAATAAGATTAAATCAAATTTTATGAGTTAAAATATTTTATTATGGGATTTTGAATATGATTATATAGCTTAACCTCAATTTTAGAACTTTTTACTCGGTTAAAATTCCAAGGGGTCCATTAAAAGCACATTTAGACATACACGCCTTAAACCCAACAAAACAGCCACAAAATAGGATTAAATCAAATTTTATGAGTTAAAATATTTGATTATGGGCTTTTGAATAAATTATTATATAGCTTAACCTCAATTTTAAAATTTTTTACTCATTTAAAATTACAATTGGTCAATTTTATAACCCCTATTAAGACATGCACGCTTTAAACCCATAAAACGGAGGAAAAATAAGATTAAATCAAATTTTATGAGTTAAAATATTTATTTATGGGTTTTTGAATATGATTATATAGTTTAACCTCAATTTTAGAACTTTTTTATTCTATTAAAATTTCAACGAGTCCACTTAACGCCCATTTAGACATGCACGCTTTTAAACCCCAACAAAACGGACAAAAATTTAGATTAAATCAAATTTATGAATTAAAATATTTATTTATGGGTTTTGAACATGATTATATAGCTTAACCTCATTTTTATAAATTTTTTAGGTTAAAATTCCAATTGGTCCACTATAAAGCTCATTTAGACATGCACGCTTTAAACCCAACAAAATGGACAAAAAATAAGATTAAATGACATTTTATGAGTTAAAATATTTATTTATGGGTTTTTTGAACATGATTATGTAGCTTAACCTTTTTTAAAACTTTTTCAAAACTCATTATGGTCCCATTTTCAAAATAATTTAAACACATTTTATGAAAATAACCAATTGGTTTTTCAAAACATGATTAGGAATAATTTGTATTAGGAATAATTTGTATTTAACATAATAAAATTCCCCAAATATTTTTTTTTTTTTCCTTATACTGTCCAAAACTCATTATGGCACCTAACGACCAATTTAAACTTCAAATAACTCCTTTGAGTTTATCGAACCAATATTTGAATACAAATTATTCCTAATTCCAATCCTGGCAGCTCACTTTTACCTTTAGTTAATCACTTCTACAGAACAGAATACATATCGGATTTCAACTTTCTTTACACCACTAAAAACTAGATTCGATAACGAATCCAACGGTATAAGCCTCATAAATTACTAAAATCTACAAAAATTATGACAAATTCCTACATTCACGTCACAAGTTGTCCAGTGCAGAAACTGCTTTACAATTTATTTGACCTTTTTTTTGAACAAAATTCATATCTTTTTACACAGGACTCGGAATCAGCTTCCGTTTGTTGGAAATGAAACTAGACTGATAAATATTTACAATGGTTTAAAATTCACCATATAACAATTTTTGTAGAATTTATGGCAGATTTTCAAAATCACTGCCACAATTCAATTCTAACTCAACTTCCATATTTAACTCCTAATTCCTTTATTTCTTTTCTTCCTTGGATTTTACCAAATGTTCATTATGATCCTTAGTGACCATTTTGAACCCCAAATAATTTATTCAAGCTTAAGTAATAATTACTCCATAATTAAAATTTTTTACACTAAACTTTAACTACTACTATAAATCTTGAAGTAATGACATCTTAGTCACTACTTTAACATTTAAGCTTAGAATCACACTCAATCAACATTAATCCAACACTTTTAACCTTCTTAAAAATTTTCCTCTTATTTCCAAGCTTTGGCCGAATTGGCTCTTCACCAATTCTTCATTGACATTTTAGTCCCTAATTATCCAAGGACTCTATTTTTTATCCAACTAAACTTAATTCTTAATAATCTCACCAAGTACATACTTAAAAACAAAACCTTAAAATTTTTCTTCCTATTTTCCCCTATTGTCGAAATAGTCAACATAAATCCTAATTAAGGATTCTTTAATTCAAATATCATTCTTTAGGCTTATACTTTATTCTTTCTTCCAAAAACATCCCTAAAGCATCATTGCAACAATAATCCCCTTAAATCTTCACCTTGGCCGAAATGGTCCTTTTAATGTACAATGTACATTTTGGTCCTAAATCACCAAAACAAACTAATATCATCCAACTCTTACTAATTCTAATGCTATAATAAAATTTCAAATAATTTCCTTTTTTTCTTACTTAGAGCGAATTGGTCACTTAACATGGTGAAGGGAATTCAATCATTCTAGCATTTAAATTTTGCTCCAACCATCATAGTTTATTCATTTCCATCATCACTTAAAACTTGAATATAAACCCTAAAATTTCCCTAATTGCCGATTTGATCATCTTGAAAACTAAATGGAAAATTTTCATTTCAACATTCCAATAAGGCTTCTAACATCAATATTTGCTTAATTACATCCTTAATTCTCAATCCCTAACTAAAGCTCCAAAAGTTAAGGTTAGGGTTTATTAATTAAATCATGAAATTAATCCAAAATCAAACTTGTTTTCAACTAGTTATCATCAACTTCACACAATTCTAGCTTCAAATTCATCAATTCCTTTCAAAATCCAAATCAATTCTCATAGCTACCAAACTTCTTCTTCATAATACTATGCTTAATTACTATCAAAATGAAGAGCTTGAAGCATAGAACAATTTATTCTAAAGTAACATGCCTTGAATCAAGTTTAAAACCATCCAAATTTGGCTTAAAAATTTGAAAATCATTTTTTCCTCTCTTTGTTATAGCTCACGGCAGCTTAGGGGAAAAAGATGAACAAGTGTTGTTCATATTTGATCTTTAAATTCCTTAATTTATCCAATTTGGCCACTTGTCCAAATTAAAATGAATTTAGAATTCATTTTAATCTACTTCCCAAACTTGCTCTCCAATTACTTCATAATTTACTAACATATTATAATTATGCCATTCCATAAAATTTGAACCAATATGGTTCCCTTCCAACCGGCCATACCCTTTGAAAATCATAAAATTCTATTTTATAATTTTTATTCGATCCAATTATTCGATAATATTTATTAGATTTTTTTTAAATCCTTCATCATATATTCATACGAATTATTCCCAATTATTTCGTATCACTTTTATCGAACAAAAATACAGTGATGTGCCACTTCCCAGTGGTCACCCATCCTAGTACTTTCCTGAGCTGAGCACGCTTAACCATTTTGTTCTATCAAAATTCGATATCTTCCACTGCAATTTAATTTCTAAAACTTATATCAAAATTCTTATTTCGATCAAATTTATCTTCATACTGAATAAAATTACCTTTTTGGTAATTTACACTTTAGTCCCAAACTTTTACAAAAGTGTCATTTTGGTCCCTAGGTCCTATTCTTTTCAGATTCGGACCCAACTTCATATGAACGCTCTTCAGCTTATCTTCTATTTCATGACACTTTCGAATAACCGAAAATGCCTTTAGAATCTTCTAATTGAGAGACCTTAACTTTTACAATTTTGTCATTTTAGTCACTAAGTTAGCCTTAAGCTAAAATCTTAGTACCAAATGACCCTTAATTCACTTAGTAAATTTTGGGTATTACAATTCTCTCCCCCCTAAGAAAATTCGTCCTTGAATTTTCAATACTTACTTGGTTCCAAAAGGTGAGGAAATTGTTTTCTCATATCTTCTCCTAATCTTTTTCAAGTCGTTTACTTGACTTCATGAGTTTGTTAAAGAATTTGAACAAGCGAGATTATCTTGTTTCTTAGTTCTTTGACTATGCTAGGATCTTTACCAGTTCTTCCTCGTACATTAAATCCGGCTGAATCTCTATTTTCATCGGATAATGACATGCAAGAGATCTAATCAATACTTCTTAAGCATCGATACGTTATGAATCTTGTTCTTTCCCAAAGATAAAACTAGCTTATAAGCTACCAGAGCAACTCTTTTCACAATTTCTTACAGTCTAATAAATCTTGGAATTAACTTTCTTTTTGTTTAAACCATAACACCTTATTCCAATGTGAAACTTTTAAGGAATACTTTATCCTTAACTTCATATCATTTACCTTTTTCCTCTTGTTTGAACCTTGACAACATTTCTCATCCTTTCTCTAAAGATCTTTTATTAGATCCAATAAAGTAGACTATTTTTAACTCGGCAATCAAAGTACCATCTTCTTTTAATGTCAGTCTCGTTTCCATAGTTCTTAAGGTAGCAAATGTCTTTTGATTGAGAGCGTCAGCTACCATATTAGCTTTTTTTCCAGGATGATAACCAATGATCACATCATAATCTTTAAGAAGCTCGATCCATCTTCTTTGCCTCAGGTTCAACTCCTTTTTAGTTTGCAAATACTTTAAACTTTTATAATCTACATAAATATAGCGTTGTTCAGCATATAAATAATGATGTCATATCTGTAGAGTAAATATAACCATTGCCAGCTCCAAAAAATGAGTAGGATAATTCCTCTCATGTGTCTTAAGTTGTCTAAAAACATAGGACACTACTTTTCCTTCTTACATAATTACACATCCCAAACTGTTATGAGAAACATCCCATTTGGACATACACTTTTAAACCCCAACAAAAATGGCCTAAAAATAAGATTAAATCACATTTTATGACTTGAAATATTTAGTTATGGGATTTTGAACATGATTATATAATTTAACTTCATTTTTAGAACTTTTTACTCGGTTAAAATTCCAACGGGTCCACTGTAAAGCCCACTTAAACATGCACGCCTTAAACCCCAACAAAATGACCGCAAAATAAGATTAAATAAAATTTTATGAATTAACATATTTAGTTATGGGCTTTTGAAAATGATTATATAGCTTAACCTCATTTTCAGAAATTTTTACTCGGTCAAAATTCCAATGGGTCCACTATAAAGCCCATTTAGACATGCAAGCCTTAAACGCCAACAAAACGGACGAAAAATAAGATTAAATCATAATTTTTACTCGGTTAAAATTTCAACGGGTCCACTATAAAGCCCATTTAGACATGCACGCCTTAAACACAACAAAACGATCATAAAATAAGATTAAATCAAATTTTATGAGTTAAAATATTTGATTATGGGCTTTTGGATATGATTATATACCTTAACCTCAATTTTAGAACTTTTTACCCGGTTAAAATTCCAACGGGTCTACTGTAAATCCTATTTAGACATACATGCCTTAAAACCAACAAAACGGACACAAAATAAGATTAAATAAAAATTTATGAGTTAAAATATTTTATTATGGGCTTTTGAATATGATTATATAGCTTAACCACAATTTTAAAACTTTTTACTCGTTTAAAATTACAACGGGTCAATTTTAAAGCCCATTAAGACTTGCCCGTCTTAAACCCAACAAAATAGCCACAAAATAAGATTGAATCAAATTTTAAGAGTTAAAATATTTGATTATGGGCTTTTGAATATGATTATATAGCTTAAACTCAATTTTAGAGCTTTTTACTCGGTTAAAATTTCAACGAGTCCACACTAACGCCCATTTAGACATGCACGCCTTAAACTCCAACAAAACAGACGAAAATTTAGATTTATTCACAACTTATGAATTAATATATTTAGTTATGAGTTTTTGAACATGATTATATAGCTTAACCTTATTTTTATAAATTTTATTAGGTTAAAATTACAACGGGTCCACTATAAAGCTCATTTAGACATGCACGCCTTAAACGCCAACAAAATGGACAAAAAATAAGACTAAATGACATTTTATGAGTTAATATATTTATTTATGGGTTTTTGAACATGAGTATGTAGCTTAAACTCATTTTTAGAAATTTTTACTCGGTTAAAATTCAAACGGGTCTACTGTAAAGCTCATTTTGACATGCACGCCTTAAACACAACAAAACAGCCACAAAATAATATTAAACCAAATTTTATGTGCTAAAATATTTGATTAGTAGATTTTGAATATGATTATGTACCTTAACCACAATTTTAGAACTTCTTACCCGGTTAAAATTCCAATTGGTCCATTATAAAGCTCATTTAGACATGGTCGCCTTAAACCCAACAAAACAGCCACAAAATTCGATTAAATCAAATTTTATGAGTTAAAATATTTGATTATGGGCTTTTGAGTATGATTTTATAGCTTAACATCAATTTTAGAACTTCTTAATCGTTAAAATTTCAACGGGTCCACTATAAAGCCCTTTTAGACATGCACGCTTTAAACGCCAACAAAGCGGACGAAAAATAAGATTAAATCATATTTTATGAATTAATATATTTAGTTATGGGTGTTTGAACATGATTATATAGATTAAAATCTTTTTTTCAGACATTTTTACTTGGTTAAAATTCAAAGGGGTCCACTGTAAAGCCCCTTTAGACATGCACGTCTTAATTTTTTTTTTGAAAATAGACATGCACGCCTTAAAACCCAACAAAATGGCCTCAAAATGAGATTAAATCAAATTTTGTTAATTAAAATATTTTATTTTGGGCTTTTGAACATGATTACATAGCTTAACCTCAATTTTAGAACTTTCTACTCTGTTAAAATTCCAATAGGTCCACTATAAAGCCCATATAGACATGCACGTTTTAAACACCAACAAAATGGTCAAAAAATAAGATTAAATCAAATTTTATGAATTAAAATATTTTTTGGTCTTTTAAACATGATTATATAGCTTAACCTCATTTTCTAAAATTTTTACTATGTTAAAATTCCAACGGGTCCACTATAAAGCCCATTTAGACAAGCACGCCTTAAACCCCAACAAAACGGACGAAAAATAAAATAAAATCACGTTTTATAACTTAAAATATTTAGTTATGGGCTTTTGAACATGATTATATTGCTTAAGCTCATTTTTAAAATTTTTTTTACTCTGTTAAAATTCCAACGGGTCCACTATAAAGCCCATTTTGACATGCACGCCTTAAACGCCAACAAAAAAAAATAAGATTAAATAACATTTTATAAATTAATATATTTATTTAAGGGTTTTTGAACATGATTATATAGCTTAACCTCATTTTTAGAACTTTTTACTTGGTTAAAATTCCAATGGGTCCACTATAAAGGCCATTTACACATGCACGCCTTAAACACATCAAAACGGCAACAAAATAAGATTAAACCAAATTTTATGCGTTAAAATATTTGATTATGGGTCTTTGAATATGATTATATACCTTAAACTCAATTTTAGAACTTTTTATCTGGTTAAAATTCCAACGGGTCTACTATAATGCCCATTTAGACATACAAGCCTTAAACCCAACAAAATGGCCACAAATAAGATTAAATCAAGTTTTATGAGTTACAATATTTTATTATAGGCTTTTGAAAATGATTATATAGCTTTAACCTCAATTTTAGAACTTTTTAATCGGTTATAATTCCAACGAGTCTATTATAAATCCCATTTAGATATGCACGCCTTAAACCCAACAAAACGGCCACAAAATAAGATTAAATCAAATTTTATGAGTTAAAATATTTGATTATTGGCTTTTGAATATATTATTATATAGCTTAACCTCAATTTTAGAATTTTTTACTCAGTTAAAATTCCAACTGGTCTACTATAAAGCCTATTTAGACATGCACGCCCTAAACGCCAACAAAACGGAGGAAAAATAAGATTAAATCACATTTTATGAATTAATATATTTATATATGGGTTTTTGAACATGATTATATAGTTTAACCTCAATTTTAGAAATTTTTACTCTATTAAAATTCAGCGGGTCTACTATAAAGCCCATTTACATGCACCCCTTAAACCCCAACAAAACGTCCGAAAAATAAGATTAAATCAAATTTATGACTTAAAATATTTATTTATGGGCTTTTGAACATTAGTATATAGCTCAACTTGATTTTCAGAAATTTTTTCTCTGTTAAAATTCCAATTGGTCCATTATAAAGCTCATTTAGACTTACACGCTTTAAACCCAACAAAATGGCCACAAAATAGGATTAAATCAAATTTTATATGTTAAAATATTTATTTATGGGCTTTTGAACATGATTATATAGCTTAACCTCATTTTCAAAACTTTTTACTCGGTTAAAATTTCAATGGGTCCACTATAAAGCCCATTTAGACATGCACGCCTTAAACGCCTACAAAACGGACAAAAAATAAGATTAAATCACATTTTATGAATTAATATATGTATTTATGGGTTTTTGAACATGATTATATAGCTTAATCTCAATTTTAGAACTTTTTACTCGGTTAAAGTTATAATGGGTCTACTGTAAAGCCCATTTAGACATATACGACTTAAATCCAAACAAAACAGCCAAAAAATAAGATTAAATCACATTTTATGACTTAAAATTTTTAGTTATGGGCTTTTTAACATGATTATATAGCTTAACCTCATTTTTAGAAAATTTTACTCGGTTAAAATTCCAACGGCTCAACTGTAAAGCCCATTTAGACATGCATGCCTTAAAACCCAACAAAATGGTGCAAAATAAGATTAAATCAAATTTTATGAATTAAATATTTAGTATGGGCTTTTGAATGTGATTATACATCTTAACCTCAATTTAAAACTTTTTACTCGGTTAAAATTCTCACGGGTCACTGTAAAAACTATTTAGACATGCACGCCTTAAACTCCAACAAAACTCTCGAAAAATAAGATTAAATCACATTTTATAACTTAAAATATTTATTTATGGGCTTTTGAACATGATTATATAGCTTAACCTCATTTTCAAAAATTTTTACTCGGTAACTCCATTGTCGATATGACCTCTACGACATATTTTTTTGGGTTCTAAAATTATCTCTATTCTAAATTCCAACGTAATCTCCTCACTAAACCATTCCTCAATTATTGCCTTAACTAATTTTTTGTGCTTATCCTCCTTCCTTTTTGGATATTCTATAATTTCTCAACTGATTTCTAATGTTTGGTTACATCTCACATAATTTTAATTATAACGGAACTATAAATCTTACGCATTTATTTTACACTTTTCCATCTGTTTTACTTCACATTAAATTCATCTACATTTTCGGATTGCAACTGCCCTATTGGGATGAGCAATTCAGATTGGAATCACATCTTTCCTTTGTAAATTATAGCACTAAATCTGATCTAAAATTTTCCATTTTGGGACCTAACCTCTTTTTTCTATTAATGTTAAGGATGTCACCACCAGGATACGATTTTCAACCCTTGCCTTTTTTAAATCTGTACAACCATCCTCCTTCCATTCTGGTGATGAATTATTCCCACAAATTACATTTAATTATCGTTTCCTTCTTTACCTAAGGAGGACTTTATGCACTTTTAATTATAATGGACTAATGTATCTCTATCACATTAATAAGTATCGATTCCTTCCTCTAATAAGCATGTTTACTCTTTCTTTGTATATGCCCTTAGGCAATCAATTAATACCACAATCCTTACTAATTTTGAAATGTAATTTCCAGTTACCAATCCCTCTAAGAGTAACCCTACGCCAAATAAAAAAGTCCATATTCAGTGCCAAAATATCTACTTTTAATTACCATACCTTCCACATTTTATTCATTTTTATTTTCCTCATATTAAGCTATAGGAGAATCAAACTCATGTTTCCTTCCGAATTCATGACTACTACTATTCTAATTAATTCTATTGAAAGAAATCATTCATTTATTAGCTTCGAACTGATAACTTCCTTTTATGTTACCACCTTTAACCAAATTAGTTCTCAATTTTCAAGATACCTTACAACAGATTATTACGATATATTGTGCAAGTTGGTTATTATACTTTTTCTTCCCAATAGATGCTCTAATTTCACCTTACGAATAAATGTTCCCTTTATAAATCGGGTAACAACCAAATTCTTCCCAAATTTTTGGCAGTTCCAGACAAAGCATTCCCACTATAATTCTAATTTTGGTTCCAATAGAATCTTTCCTGATTTATCCTTCTCCATTATCACCGCCAACTCTATGTTAACAACCCTTTTTACTACTAAATACAAATCCATTTTCCCTATTTATGGATTATATTCTCGGAAACTACATCAATACAAACATTTTCTAATTTTGACAATTTCTAGAGTGATATTCTCTAATCCTACTTGCCTTAATTTTCCATCAACCAATATTAAATATGTATTACTTATCTCTTTCATTCTACACTTCATCTATACTTGTGCCTCTTCCTCATTTTCACTTCATCTATTCCCGCAAATAATGGCCTCCGAATCTTTCTTACAACAACTAGGAGATTTTAGTTTCACCTCCGATGAACAAGGGGTGATCTTCAATCCTTCCTTCAATTAGGACTCCCCCATCGAAGACAATGACTTAATCCTCATAGGAAAGATTGTCTCTACCAAAAACATCAAGGAAAGATTGTCTCTACCAAAAACATCGATGGTCAAGCCTTAATCAGTGCTTTTCAAACCATTTGGAAGAAGAGCGATGTTGCTTCGATCTCGATGCTAAAAACCAACTTCTTCCACATCAAATTTTCCTCGGCTGCAAAGAGGACAAAGATTTTGCAACGTGGTCCCTAGACATTCAAGGACGAGTGGCTTGCACTAGCCCCTTTTGATCCAAAACTTTTAATTGATGAATACTCCTTCTCCTAGATGAGAATCTGGGTCAGAATCCATAGCCTTCTGGCCATCCTGATGGCAAACGACCAAGCGGCAGTTAACATCGGATGATCCCTAGGCTCCTTCATCAGAACCGTAGTCAAAACTGACACCCGCTATATTGATGGGAACATGGTGGATTATCTTCGTGTCGAAATAAGTATGGATGCTACCAAACTAATACGCCGATGTGTGGCGATAGGTGGCTTGGGGTCTTCGCCAAAACACTACTCAGTACAATATGAACGATTTCCCGCTTTCTGCCACGGATGTGGTATTGTTGGCCATTTGGTGATGTCTTACACAGCTGTTAAGATTAGTCCCTCCACCAAATTATAGTACGGAGACTGGCTCCGTTTCACTCCTCCTAAGTCTAAAGGATGTCCCTCCCACATGAAAGGCCGCATTTGATACCATGATGGCGAACCTACTTCCAAGCTGCCCCATAACATTTTCGGTATCATTACCTCCCTACCATTGCTATCCTTTTGTTTGCATTTTGTGTGTCACATCTTCACATTTTTGTATGCAGATAAGGGTAACGGAACACTGAGCCCCAACCCTAATGTCACCTTAGAAGACAATGGTACTAAATCCATAACTTTATATTTTATCTGATTTCCACTATGATTGCCTTAATGGCTTCTTGGGTTCTAGATAAAGGAGCACATTTACCGAATCAGAATGTTGACAAGATGGACGTTGAATCTTTTAGCACTTCACCAACTACCGAAGCTGCTATGCTCGGAAACGATCCAAAAACTTCTACGACAAAATTTATTCAAGGGGAGATTGCTATACTGATAGATCCTATCATTGTTTTCCTGCTAGACCCAGCAGCACATGTTACCAAAGATAAGATGGCCTTTCCGCCTCTGGTGCTTTTGTCTTGATACAATAGTTGTCGATGCAACCTTACTGATCCTGGGAAGAATGGCTTGGCTGAAGACATAGCAAAAGTGTGCGTGCTCTTGACCAGAAATGGGTCGATCTATGATGTTCTTCTCAATACCATCTTTTTTGAAGAAATATGGCACTATGGTCATGGGCTCCGGCTCTTGACCAATGAAATGGGTAAGGCGGCCAATTTTACATCATCAATGTTTTTTTTCTTTTTGTTTGGTTATCTAAACTAAAACCATCATCCTTCACCCCCTATCCCATCCAATGCCAATCGGATTTGAATCCTCGCGGCAATAAAAGACATTATCATTTTGTTGAAGTTATAAAGGCTAAGAAGCATCGTCCTTCACCCCCTTATCAAGAATAACAAAGCTTGGATGAGCAGTGGAAAAAACTCTATGGCGGAGGTTGACGTTCAACCCCACTGGGGAAAATGAAAATTTTATGTTGGAACTGCCAGGGTCTTGGTAAAACCCAGGCAGTTGAATCTTTAGGACGAGTGGTCACTAAAATTAATCAAGATTTATTGTTCCTGTGTGAAACTCTCCTAAATAATTTTTATAGCGAACGTCTACGTATCTCGCTTAGTATGAATGGTTGTATCACTATTGATCACAATCACACTTGCTCTGGAATAATTCTCTTATGGAATAATAATATTAATGTTGATTTGCTTTTGTACTCAGACCATCATATAGAAACTGTTATTCGTTCAAATACAACCCAATTTCACTTTTTTGGAATTTATGGCTATTCTGAAACAAATCAAAAAACTAAAACTTGGGAGCTAGATGGCACCTTAAGCTCTTACTCATCTCTTCCCTGGCTAATTGGGGGGATTTGAATGAAATCTTGTCAGATAACGAAAAACAAGGTGGATGTCGTCGTGCACACTCACAAATTGACAACTTTCGGGATTGCATGTCCCATAATAATCTATTTGATTGTAAACCTTCCAAAGACTAGTTTACTTGGACAAAATCGGGGCCTAGAACCCTAACTATATATGAGCATCTTGACCGTTTTGTTGCCAATTCGGCTTGGTTCAATATTCATAACGATTATCGGGCAATTTTAGAATATCATGCAAATTCTGACCACTGCTTTATTCTAATGGAAACGGACCAACCAATTCATGAACCCATTGTGGCTAGCAATGACCAATTTCTCTTTGAGAATTGTTGGGTTTATAACTTTGATTGTATATCCCTAGTTCAAAATGCTTGGAACACCACACTTGGCTCTGCGGTGGACAACTTACAAGCGGTTGCCGCTTGTCTTAAGGATTGGAAAGTACAACAACGTAGCAACACACATGATCGCGTTGCGGAGCTGAACAAACAAATAAATTCCTGCCTTCGAAGGCAACTCTCTACTACCGAGGAGGAAATATTCCTGGCAACTAAAGTAGAGCTTCGTCGTCTGCTCGATACCCAGGAAGCATATTGGGCTCAACAATTTCGAATAACTTGGCTCGCTCAAGGAGATAAGAATACGTCTTTCTTCCATGCCCGCGCAACGAAAGGCGGAAGAAAAATAAAATTCGGGGTTTATTTGACACCTCTAATGTCTGGAGATAAAACATGGCAGATATCACGGGAATTGTCATTGATTACTATCAGGGACTATTCACCACATCTTACCCATCAATCTCGCTAAGAATTCTAGAAAATATTGTACCTTCTGTAACACCTGAGATGAATGCTGATCTGACAAGGCCATTCACGGAGGCTAAAATTGTGACTGATCTTCGAGATATACATCCAAAAAATCCCCCAATTTTGACGAACTCCCAAGCAGATTTTACCGTCAGCATTGGGATACTATTGGCAGCGACGTCATTAATCTATGCTTTGATCTTTTATCCGGTAATGCAGACATGGCCACAGTAAATCGCACGGTATTGGTCCTAATCCTAAAGTTAAAGACCCTACCACTATGCGACAACTACGACCAATCAGTCTCTGCACAATTCTTTATAAAATTATTACTAAAGTGCTTGTTAACTGAATGAAATATGTTATTCCCTTTTGCATCAGCGACACACAGGGTACTTTTGTTAAGGGCAGGAACATCACCGATAATATATTAATTGCCCATGAATTGGTTCACTCTATTAATTTAGGGGGATCAAATTATTTTTAGGGTGCTGCACTAAAACTAGACATGGAAAAAGCTTTTGATCGTGTAGGGTGGTCATTCATCTAGCAAATTATGCTTATGATGGGTTTCGTAGATCCTTGGGTGATATCCTCATGAGATGTATCTCATATGTTTCCTTTACTGCTCGTGTTAACGGTTCCCTCTCGCTTGTGTTCTACCCCCAACGTGGTTTAAGGCAGGGTGACCCTCTCTCCCCTTTCCTTTTCCTTATTTGCACTCAAGGCCTATCGGCTACTCTTCTTGCCGAGTAGTAGGCAGGGCAGCTCCCAGGCCTTTGTACTAGTCGTCATGGGCCCCATGTGAATCACCTTCTTTTTTTTATGATAGTATGGTTTTTATTCGTAACAACAATACAAAGGCTTCCTATCTAAAAGATATTTTACAACTATACGGCTCTTCCTCTGGTCAAGCAGTTAATTTTGAAAAATTGATGATTTTTTTAGCCCAAACACTCCTTTTGATCATAAGCAGGCTGTCCATGATATTATTCAAGTTCGAGAGGTGGATGACCCAGGGGCCTACCTTGGAGTCCACTCCTGATCCGAAAAAATAAAACTGCATCGCTAGGCTTTGCTAGGGATAAGGTGAACTCACGTATGTCAACTTGGGACAAACACCTTCTCTCATACAGTGGTCGAGAGGTCTTTATTAAGTCCGTGATTCAATCTTTTCCACAATACGAAATGGCTTGCTACCTCCTCCCACAAAATATAATAGATGACATTACAAAGTCTGTCCGACGTTATTGGTGGTCCATAAAAAATAACAAACGAGGTTGGCCTTTGATCTCTTAGGACACTATTTGTTCTCCAAAGTCTGCATGGGGCATTGGCTTTCGAGACATGCACCTCTTTAACATTGCCCTTCTCAGAAAACAAATTTGGCGCATCATAACTGAGCCAAATTCACTTCTCGCTCAGATTTATAGGGCAAAATACTTTTTACTCTGTTAAAATTCCAAGGGGTCCACTATAAAGGCCATTTAGACATGCACGCCTTAAACCCCTACAAAACGGACGAAAAATAAGATTATATCACATTTCATGACTTAAAATATTTAATTATGGGCTTTTGAACATGATTATATAGCTTAATCTCATTTTCAAAACTTTTTACTCTGTTAAAATTCCAACGGGTCCACTATAAAGCCATTTAGACATGCACGCCTTAAACGCCAACAAACGGACTAGAAATAAGATTAAATCACATTTTATGAATTGATAAATTTATTTAAGGGTTTTCAGACAAGATTATATAGCTTAACCTCATTTTTAGAAATTTTTACTCGGTTCAAATTTCAACTGATCCACTGTAAAGCCCATTTAGACAGCACGCCTTAAACAAAAAACAGCCACAAAATAAGATTAAACCAAATTTTATGACTTAAAATATTTGATTATGGGCTTTTGAATATGATTACACCATCTCATCAATTTTAGAACTTTTTACCCGATTAAAATTCCTACGGGTCAACTATAAAGCCTATTTAGACATGCAAGCCTTAAACCAAACAAAACGGCTACAAAATAAGATTAAATCAAATTTTATGAGTTAAAATATTTTATTATGGGATTTTGAATAAGATTATATAGCTTAACCTCAATTATAGAACTTTCTACTCGGTTAAAATACCAACGGTCCACTGTAAAGCCCATTTAGACATGCACGCCTTAAACACCAACAAAAAAGGCAAAAAATAAGATTAAAACACATTCTATGAATTAATATGTTTGGTTATAGGTTTTTGAACATGATTACATAGCTTAACCTCATTTTTAGAAAATTTTACTCGGTTAAAATTCCAACGGGTCTAGTATAAAGGCCATTTAGACATGCACTCCTTAAACCCCAACAAATCGGACCAAAAATAAGATTAAATCATATTTTATGAATTAAAATATTTATTTATGGGTTTTTAACATGATTATATAGCTTAACCTCAATTTTAGAACTTTTACTTAGTTAAAATTCCAACGGGTCCACAATAAAGCCTATTTAGACATACACGCCTTAAAACCCAACAAAAAAGCCGCAAAATAAGATTAAATCAAATTTTATGAATAAAAATATTTAGTTATGGGATTTTGGACATGATTATACAGCGTAACCTAAATTTTAGAATTTTTTACTCGGTTAAAATTCCAACGGTCCACTATTGGGACCACTTTGACATGCACGCTTTAAACCCTAATATGGATGATGAAAAATAAGATTAAGTCACATTTTATGAATTAAAATATTTATTCATGGGTTTTTGAACATGATTATATAGCTTAACCTCATTTTCAGAAATTTACTTGGTTAAAATTCTAACGGGTCCACTGTAAAGCCCATTTAGTCATGAAAGCCTTAAACTCCAACAAAATGGCCACAAAATAAGATTAAATCAAATTTTATATATGAAAATACTTAGTTATGGGCTTTTGAACATGATTATACAACTTAACCTCAATTTTAGAACTTTTTACTCTATTAAAATTCCAACGGTTCCATTATAAAGCCCATTTAGACATGCACACCTTAAACCCAACAAAACGGCCGAAAAATAAGATATTATCAAATTCTATGACTTAAAATATTTAGTTATGGACTTTTGAATATGATTATATAGCTTAACCTCAATTTTAGAACTTTTTACTTGGTTAAAATTCCAACGGGTCCACTGTAAACACCATTTAGACATGCACCCCTTAAACCCCAACAAAACTGCTAAAAATAAGATTAAATCACATTTTATGACTTAAAATATTTATTCATAGGCTTTTGATCATGATTATGTAGCTTAACCTCATTTTCAGAACTTTTTACTCGGTTAAAATTCCAACGGGTCCACTATAGTGCCCATTTAGACATGCACGCCTTAAACCCCAACAAAACGGGTGAAAAATAAGATTAAAAGACATCTTTTGAATTAAAATATTTAGTTATGGGCTTTTGAACATGATTATATATCTTAATATCATTTTCAAAAAATTTTACCCGATTAAAATTCCAACGCGTCCACTGTAAAGCCCATTTAGACATGTACGCCTTAAACAACAACAAAACAACCAAAAAATAAGATTAAATAACATTTCATGACTTAAAATATTTATCTAAGGGATTTTTAATATGATTATACAGCTTAACCTTAATTTTAGAACTTTTACTCGGTTAAAATTCCAACGGGTCCACTGCAAAGCCCACTTAGACATGGAGGCCTTAAACCCTAACAAAACGGATGAAAAATAAGATTAAATCATATTTTACGAATTAAAATATTTATTTATGGGCTTTTGAACATGATTATATAGCTTAACCTCATTTTCAAAAATTTTTGCTCAGTTAAAATTCCAACATGTCCACAGTAAAGCTTATTTAGACATGCACGCCTTAAAACCCAACAAAATGGCTGCAAAATAAGATTAAATCAAATTTTATGAATTAAAATATTTATTTATGGGCTTTTGAACATGATTATATAGCTTACCTTCATTTTTAGAAATTTTTACTCGATTAAATTCCAACGGGTCCACTATAAAGGCCATTAAGAAATGCATGCCTTAAACACAACAAAACAACCACAAAACTAGATTAAATCAAATTTTAGGTGTTAAAATATTTGATTATGGTCTTTTGAATAAGATTATATAGCTTAACCTCAATTTTAGAACTTTTTACTCGGTTAAAATTCCAACAGGCCCACTATAAAGCCCAATTAGACATGCACACCATAAAGCCCAACAAAACGGCCAAAAAATAAGATTAAATAAAATTTTATGTGATAAAATATTTGATTATGGCTTTTGAATATGATTATATAGCTTAACCTCAATTTTAGAATTTTTTACTCGGCTAAAATTCCAACGGGTCCACTTTAAAGCCCATTTAGACAGGCATGCCTTAAACGCAACAAAACGGACGAAAAATTAGATTAAATAACATTTAAGAAATAATATATTTATTTATGGGTTTTTGAAGATGTTTACATAGCTTAACCTCCTTTTTAGAAATTTTTACTCGGTTAAAATTCCAAAGGGTCCACTATAAAGCCCATTTAGACATGCACGCCTTAAAACCCAACAAAATGGCCAAGAAATAAGATTAAATCACATTTTTTGACTTAAAATATTTAGTTATAGGCTTTTGAACATGATTATATAGCTTATTCTCAATTTTACAACTTTTTTGCCGGTTAAAATTCTAACGGTTCCACTATAAAGCTCATCTAGACATGCACGCCTTAAACCCCAACAAAATAGACGCAAAATAATATTAAATCAAGTTTTATTAATTAAAATATTTAGTTATGGGTTTTTGAACTTGATTATATAGCTTATCCAACGGATCCACTGTAAAGCCTATTATGCACGCCTTAAACCCAACAAAACGACCACAAAATAAGATTAAATCAAATTTTTTGAGTAAAAATATTTGAATATGGGCTTTTGAATATGATTATTTAGCTTAACCCCAATTTTAGAGCTTTTTACTCAGTTAAAATTCCAATGGATCCACTATAAAAGCCCGTTTTAACCTGCACGCCTTAAACCCCAACAAAATGGCCGCAAAATAAGATTAAATCAAATTTTATGAATTAAAATATTTAGTTATGGGATTTTGAACATGATTATACAGCTTAACCTCAATTTTAAAACTTTTTACTCTGTTAAAATTCCAACGGATCCACTGTAAAGCCCATTTAGACATGTACGCCTTAAACCCCAAAAAAACAGCCAAAAAATATGATTAAATCATAATTTATGACTTAAAATATTTAGTTTTGGGCTATTGAACATGATTATATAGTGTAACCTCATTTAGACATGCACGCCTTAAACCCAAACAAAATAACTGCAAAATAAGATTGAATCAAATTTTATGAATTAAAATATTTAGTTATGGGTTTTTGAACATGATTATATAGCTTAACCTCATTTTCATAGATTTTTACTCGATTAAAATTCCAACGGTATATTGTAAGGCTCATTTAGACATTCACGCCTTAACCCAACAAAACAACCACAAAATAAGATTAAACAAAATTTTATGAGTTAAAATACTTGATTATGGGCTTCTGAATATATTTATATAGTTTAACCTCTTTTCAGAACTTTTTATTCGGTTAAAATTTCAACAGGTCCACTATAAAGCCCATTTAGACATGCACGTCTTAAACCCCAACAAAATGATCGTAAAATAAGATTAAATCAAATTTTATGATTTAAAATATTTAGTTATGGGCTTTTGAACATGATTACACAGCTTAACCTAAATTTTATAAATTTTTACTCTGTTAAAATTCCAACGGGTCCACTGTAAAGCCCATTTAGACATGCAAGCCTTAAACCCCAATAAAATGGCTGAAAAATAATATTAAATCACATTTTATGACTTAAAATATTTAGTTATGGGCTTTTGAACATGATTCTATAGCTTAACCTCATTTTCAAAACTTTTTACCCGGTTAAAATTCCAACGGGTCCACTATAAAGCTCATTTAGACATGCACGCCTTAAACCCCAACAAAATGGATGAAAAATAAGATAAAATCATATTTTAGGAATTAAAATATTTTTTTGAAAAGAAGCCACGAGTTTTATTAACTAGAAAATACCCAAAATTGCTATAAGGGTTTACAAACTATCGTTGTAAACTAAATACATAATTTGGGCATTCTCCTAAAACTAGCCACTTAGATCAGACATGAACCATGCATGAAAAGGTTATAAACCCATCCAAATACTCGATCGAAAAATAGATACAAAACCTGACTGCATCGGCAAAATGAACCACAAAAGGGGTTGAAGCTATTAATAGACCACCGAGAAAACACAAATCAGAGCCAAGCACCGTGAGAAACTCTTCACAAGTGCAAACTGCATATCCAATTTTAAACTAAAGGTCCAGAGCAGGGAAAATCTGCAGGATTACAAATAAGCACCATCTTGATCAGTTGTTGCGTCGTCAAATCCAACCCTGGTAAAACATAAAATAAAGAACAACCAAAATGACCGAAGGAGTAGAAGAAAACATGCCAAAAGACAAAGATAAACATGCTAATAGATAGAGTTAGACATGCCAATAGATAGAGATAAACGTGCCATAAAGGCAGAAAAACAGTGTCACAAAGACATAATTATTTTATTAAAAATTATAAAAGAAAATAAAAATAGATCCAGCGGTCAACAACCGGTAGTAAAACCAGTGTCGCCGCCAGTTACAAAACAAAACATGAGGCGCGAAGGAGAAGAATTGCTGAGAGGCTATGAAAAAGAATAGGGAAAAGATGAAGAGCAGCTAGGGTTTTTCACGTTATACCTTTTATCGTTTTAAAATGACAAAAAAGAATTAAAATAATTAGTTATGGGTTTTTGAACATGATTATATAGCTTAATCTCATTTTTAGAAATTTTTACTTAGTTAAAATTCCAATGAGTCAACTATAAAACCCATTTAGGCATGTACGCCTTAAACCCCAGAAAAATGGTCACAAAATAAGATTAAATCAAATTTTATGAATTAAAATGTTTAGTTTTTGACTTTTGAACATGATTATACAGCTTAACCTCAATTTTAGAACTTTTTCCCCGGTTAAAATTCCAACAGGTCCACTACAAAGCCCATTTAGACATGCACGCCTTAAACCCCAGCAAAACGACCGAAAATAAGATTAAATAACAATTTATGACAAAAAAATATATAGTTATGGGATTTTTGAACATGATTATATAGCTTAACCACATTTTCAGATATTTTTACTCGGTTAAAATTCCAACGGTTCTACTATAAAGCCCATTTAGACATACACGCCTTTCACACAACAAAACGACCACAAAATAAGATTAAATCAAATTGTATGAGTTAAAATATTTTATTATGAACTTTGGAATATGATTATAAAGCTTAACCACATTTTTAGAACTTTTTTTCCTTTGTTTGCTTCTTCTCTTTTTCTTTTTCTTCTTTTTCTTTTCTATTTCATTCTATTTTGAAATCATATTCCACGAAAGGTCATTCTTCAGATTTCTTTATTTTATCTCTCTGCAGTATGCTCATTGATCTTCATTTTATCAATCTTTACTTCATCAATCAAATACCCACACTCTTATCTCTCGTGCGCTAGTAACTCTCTTCTTCTTCTTTGGGGTATCTACCCACTTTGTAAGTCTTTCTTCTAGTTCCCACTCTATCCTCAGGTAGGGACTTTTACCATTTTCTCACCCCCATATTGTCCCATTCGATCTCTGGGCTAAACTACTTCTACGTTCTTAACCCAACATTCAGAGTCTTGATCTGTCTCAACATTAGGGCGGGCAAAATGCCCCCACGCCCTGAACTCATTTATGAAATCTAATCTTCTTGTAGCGCCTGAGCGGTAACCAACTCTTTGTCCCTATACTTTAATTCTTATTTAAAAAAGTTTAACGAAAAGGCAGTCGTTTCCAAAAATAAACTTGGACAAAATGTCAAGCATCTTTGAAAATTAATGCTTGAGAAACATTATAGATCTCTTAAAAATCAAAGCTTAGAAAAGAATGTCAAACATTTTCAAAAATTGATGTTTAGAACAAGTGGTAAATATGCAGAAGAATTTGTTTTTTAGACATTTTTGAAAACTAATTTTAGTCCTACTAGAAGAATTGTATGTTTAGAAAATCTGGTCTATGTCGGAAATGTAAGCATATGTATGGTCTCCCCTAGTCCATTTAGGCTTCCGAGAGGAATATTTCCCATACCTATTTTCTAGCCTATGTAAGGTGGCTCTCTTGATCTCACCACTCATTATGCCCCTCGTCCTTCCCATATTTAGGTGTCGATCAGGCACTTCGAGGTTTGATGTTCCATGAAGAAAGGTTAACCTTTATAGGAGGGATGTAATTTGAAGATTATCTCATTTAGATATCTATAAATGATCAAAATGGTCTTCGGAGGCTTGTACTGTAGACCATGTGTCATGCTTTTGCACTCGTTTGATCAACACATGTTCGTATGAGGTATTTTTTCTGTTTCACTCGTTGGATAGCTCTAGACTGCCCGTTTTTAGGTTTTCTCCCTAGAGTTCATCTCCTTTCTCTATCTTCAAACTGATTTGGAATTTGGTCGGCCAAGTAATCAATCTTCTATAACTCTTCAGAACTGATATTCACTTGAATGAAGAAGTTTGTATGAATTCAATGGGGATTTTTCTTCTAGTAGAAACCTTCACCCTGTACTTAACTTGTTTAGATAGGGTACTCTTTCTTCTTTATTTTTGGGATCGCTCTAGACTGCCACTTTTTCGGGTTTTCACCCTAGAGGTCATTTCCATCTTCTGTATCTTTGGATCGATGTTTTCTGGTCGAACTTTGATGCCAACATACTCATGCAGGTCACTCTTTTTCTTTATTTTCTGGATCACTATATACTGCCCATTTTTTTGGTTTTCACCCTAGAGGTCATTTCCTTTTCCTGTACCTTCTGACCAACTTGCATTCTGGTTGGCATTAATGCTTGCTTTCTTGTTCAAAGGTGATTGGTCTTCCAAAGTTCCTCAAAAATTGAGATTTCTTGTAATCTTCTACTTATTTCTTCCATCTAAACTTCTTCCTTGTAATGTATTCTTTTCTCCCCTTTTTTATTTTTTCTTTTCCTTTTTTTCTTTTCTTTTCTTTCCTTTTTTTCTTTTCTTTTTTTTCATTTTCTTTTCTCTCTTTTCTCTTTTTTATTCTCTCTTTTTTGTTTCTCTTCTTTTTTTGTTTCTATTCTTTTAACTATTTTGGGGCTTTCAATCTCGAATTTCTTTTCTTTTATTGTATCTGTATTAACCCTTGATGTTTATTTCTGCTTGGAAACAGTCAATTCTCCATGGTTCTCTTAAATTGATATTTATTAGCTAGTGGCTTCTTCATGTGCCTTCTTTTATTGCATTGTTCAACTTAAAGCGCTCACTCCTTATTGCTTCAGTTCTCTACCTGGCATTTCTTTCATTGCTTGGTTTGCTTGCCGATCCTAATAATGTTTTCAATCCCTTCTCTTTAGTGATTCTGTGGTCTTTGTGTCCAATATTTTTGGCCTCATTTCTTCTTGCTTGGCAGGTGGAAGAGTACCATTTGTCATTTCGTTCATAGACATTGAGAAAATCTTCAAGGGGATACAAGTTTAGGGTCAACACTCGACTTAGGGATCTTAAACGACAAGTACCTGAGAAGGGAATTTTCCTAAAATGGGAACTGGTAACCATTTAGACATGCACGCCTTAAACACCAACAAAACGGATGAAAAAAAGATTAAATAACATTTTATGAATTAATATATTTAGTTATGGGTTTTTAACATGATTATATAGCTTAACCTCAATTTTAGAACTTTTTACTCGGTTAAAGTTCTAACAGTCCACTGTAAAGCCCATTTTTAAAGCACGCCTTAAACCCCAACAAAATGGCCAAAAAATAAGATTATATCACATTTTATGACTTAAAATATTTAGTTATGGGATTTTGAAGCATAACCTCAATTTTAGAAAATTTTACTCGATTAAAATTACAAAAAGTCCACTATAAAGCTCACTTAGACATGCACGCCTTAAAACCAATAAAATGGACAAAAAATAAGATTAAATCACATTTTATGAATTAAAATATTTATTCATAGGTTTTTGAACATGATTATATAAGCTTAAACTCATTTTCAAAAATTTTTACTAAGTTAAAATTCCAACGATTCCATTGTAAAGCCCATTTAGACTTGCATGTCTTAAAAAACAACAAAATGGCCGCAAAAAAAGATTAAATCAAATTTTATGAATTAAAATATTTAGTTATGGGCTTTTGAACATGATTATACAGCTTAACCTCAATTTTTTAACATTTTACTCGGTTAAAATTCTAACGGGTCCACCGTAAAACCCATTTAGACATGCACCCCTTAAACGCAACAAAACGGACAAAAAATAAGATTAAATCAAATTTTGTGACTTAAAATAATTATTTATGGGCTTTTGAAAATGATTATATAGCTTAAACTCAATTTCAAAACTTTTTACTTGGTTAAAATTCAAACGGGTCACCTATAATGTCCATTTGGACATGCACACCTTAAACCCCAACAAACGGATGAAAAAAAAGATTAAATCACATTTTATGAATTAAAATATTTAGTAATGGGCTTTTGAACATGATTATATATAGCTTAATCTCATTTTCAGAAATTTTTACTCTGTTAAAATTCCAATGGGTCCACAGTAAAGCCCATTTAGACATGCACGCCTTAAACCCCAACAAAATGGCCGCAAAATAAGATTAAAACAAATTTTATGAATTAAAATATTTATTTATGGGCTTTTGAAAATGATTATACATCTTAACCACAATTTTTTATCTTCTTACTCGGTTAAAATTCTAATGGGTCCACTGTAAAGCCTATTTAGACATGCACGCCTTAAACCCCAACAAAACGGCCAAAAAAAAAGATTAAATCATATTTTATGACTTAAAATATTTATTTATGGGCTTTTGACATGATTATATAATTGAACATTATTTTTAGAAATTTTTACTCGGTTAAAATTCCAACGGGTCCACTGTGAACCCCATTTAGACATGGACACCTTAAAACCCAACAAAACGGCCACAAAATAAGATTAAATCAAATTTTATTATTTGATTATGGGATTTTCAATATAATTATATATCTTAACATCAATTTCAAAACATTTTATTCGGTTAAAATTCCAACGGTTCCACTATAAAGCCCATTTAAATATGCACACCTTAAACCCCAACAAAACGACCAAAAAATAAGATTAAATCACATTTTTTGAGTTAAAGTATTTGTTTATGGACTTTTGAATATAGCTTAACCTCATTTTCAGAACTTTTTACTCGGTTAAAATTCCAACGAGTCCACTATAATGCCCATTTAGACATGCACGCCTTAATCCCCAACAAAATGGACGGAAAATAAGATTAAATCACATTTTATGATTTAAAATATTTATTTATGAGCTTTTGAACATGATTATATATCTTAACCTCATTTTTAGAAATTTTTACTCGGTTAAAATTCCAACGGGTCCCCTATAAAGCCCATTTAGACATGCACGCCTTAAACCCAACAAAATGGCCACAAAATAAGATTAAATCAAATTTTATGAGTTAAAATATTTGATTATGGGATTTTGAATATGATTATATATCTTAACCTCATTTTTAGAATTTTTTACTCGGTTAAAATTCCAACAGATCCACTATAAAGCCCATTTATACATAAAATCCTTAAACCCCAACAAAATGGCCGCAAAATAAGATTAAATCAAATTTTATGAATTAAAATTTTTAGTTATGAGATTTTGAACATGATTATACAGCTTAACATTGCTTTTAAACTTTTTAGTTTATTAAATTCCAACGGGTTTACTGTAAAGCCCATTTAGTCATGCACGCCTTAAACACCAACAAAACATCCAAAAAATAAGTTTAAATCACATTTAATGAATTAAAATTTTTAGTTATGAACTTTTGAAAATGATTATATGCTTGAACTCATTTTAAAAACTTTTTACTCGGCTTAAAATTCCAACGGTCCACTATAAAGTCCATTTTGACATGCACTCCTTAAACCTAAACAAAACGGACAAAAACTAATATTAAATCAAATTTTATGAATTAAAATATTTAGTTATCGTATTTTGAACATCATTATATAGATTAACCTTATTTTTAGAAAATTTTTCTCGGTTAAAATTCCAACAGGTCCACTGTAAATCCCATTTAGACATGCACGCCTTAAAGCCCAACAAAACGACCAAAAATAAGATTAAATCACATTTATCACTTAAATTATTGATTAATGGGCTTTTGAACATGATTTTATAGCTTAACCTCATTTTTTGAAAATTTTTACTAGGTTAAAATTCCAACGGGTATTATAAAGCCCATTTAGACACGTACGCCTTAAAACAAAAAAAATGGACGAAAAATAAGATTAAATCATATTTAATGAATTAAAATATTTACTTATGGGTTTTTGAACATCATTATATAGCTTAACCTTATTTTTAGAAATTTTTAGTCGGTTCAAATTTCAACGGGTCCACTGTAAAGCCCATTTAGACATGCACACCTTAAACCCCAACAAAACGGCCAAAATATATGATTAAATCACATTTCATGACTTAAAATATTTATTTATTTGATTTTGAATATGATTATATAGCTTAACCTCAATTTAAGATATTTTTCACTCAATTAAAATACCAACGGGTCCACTATAAAGGCCACTTAGACATGAACCCCTTAAACCCACCAAAACAACCACAAAATAAGATTAAATAAAATTTTATGAGTTAAAATATTTGATTATGGGATTTTGATTATGATTATAATTTTAGAACTTTTTACTCGGTTAAATTCCAATGGGTCCACTGTAAAGCTCGTTTAGACGTGTACGCCTTAAAAACAAAATGGCTAAAATTAAGATTAAATAACTTTTTATTACTTAAAATATTTAGGTATGGGCTTTTGAATATGAGTATATAGCTTAACCTCAATTTCAGAACATTTTACTCGGATAAAATTCCAGTGGGTCCACTATAAAGCCCATTTAGACATGCAAGCCTTAACCCCAACAAAATGACCACAAAATAAGATTAACTCAAATTTTATGAGTTAAAATATTTAGTTATGGGTTTTGGAACATGATTATATAGCTTAAACTCATTTTCAGAAATTTTTACTCGGTTAAAATTACAAGTTCACTATAAAACCCATTTAGACATGTAGGCCTTAAAACCCAACAAAATGGCCAAAAAATAAGATTAAATCAAATTTTATGAATTAAAATATGTAGTTATGTGCTTTTGAACATGATTATACAGCTTAACCTCAATTTTAGAATTTTTTTACTCGGTTAAAATTACAACGGGTCTACTATAAACCCCATTTAGATATGCAAGCCTTAAACTCAATAAAACGACCGAAAAATAAGATTAAATCAATATTCATGACTTAAAATATTTAGTTAAGGGCTTTTGAATATGATTATATAGCTTAACCTCAATTTCAGAACTTTTTACTCTGTTAAAATTCCAACGAGTCCATTATAAAGCCCATTTAGACACTAAATAAGATTAAATCACATTTTATGACACAAAATATTTATTTATGGGCTTTTGAACAAGATTATATAACTTAACCTCATGATTCAGAACTTTTTACTATGTTAAAATTCCAAACGGTCTACTATAATGCCCACTTAGACATGCACGCCTTAAACCCCAACAAAATGGACTAAAAATAAGATTAAATCACATTTTATGAATTAAAATATTATTTTATGGGTTTTTGAACAAGATTATATAGCTTAACCTCATTTTTAGAAAATTTTACTCGGTTAAAATTCTAATGGGTCCATTGTAAAGCCCATTTAGACATGCAAGCCTTAAAACCAAACAAAATGGCCGCAAAATAAGATTAAATCAAATTTTATGAATTAAAATATTTATTTATGGGCTTTTAAACATGATTAAACAACTTAACCTCAATTTTAGAAATTTTTACTCAATTAAAATTCTAATAAGTCCACTATAAAGCCCACTTAGACATGCACGCCTTAAACAAAACAAAACGGATGAAAAATAAAATTAAATAACATTTTATGAATTAAAATATTTAGTTATGGGTTATTGAACATGATTATATAGCGTAACCTCATTTTCAAAAAAAAATTTACTCGGTTAAATTCTAGACCTGCACGCCTTAAACCCCAACAAAATGGCCGCAAAATAAGATTAAATCAAATTTTATGAATTAAAATATTTAGTTATGGGATTTTGAACATGATTATACAGCTTAACCTCAATTTTAGAACTTTTTACTCTGTTAAAATTCCAATGGGTCACTGTAAAGCCCATTTAGACATGTACGTCTTAAACCCCAACAAAACAACAAAAAATAAGATTAAATCATAATTTATGACTTAAAATATTTAGTTATGGGCTTTTGAACATGATTATATAGTGTAACCTCATTTTCAGAAATTTTTACTCGGTTAAAATTCCAACGAGTCCACTGGTAAAACCCATTTAGACATGCACGCCTTAAACCCCAACAAAATGACTGCAAAATAAGATTGAATCAAATTTTACGAATTAAAATATTTAGTTATGGGTTTTTGAACATGATTATATATCTTAACCTCATTTTCATAGATTTTTACTCGATTAAAATTCCAATGGTATATTGTAAAGCTCATTTAGACATTCACGCCTTAACCCAACAAAACAACCACAAAATAAGATTAAATAAAATTTTATGAGTTAAAATACTTGATTATGGGCTTCTGAATATATTTATATAGTTTAACCTCTTTTCAGAACTTTTTATTTGGTTAAAATTTCAACGGGTCCACTATAAAGCCCATTTAGACATGCACGCCTTAAAACCCCAACAAAATGGTCGCAAAATAAGATTAAATCAAAATTTATGAATTAAAATATTTAATTATGGGCTTTTGAACATGATTACACATCTTAACCTCAATTTTAGAACTTTTTACTCTGTTAAAATTCCAACGGGTCCACTGTAAAGCCCATTTAGACATGCAAGCCTTAAACCCCAATAAAATGGCTAAAAAATAATATTAAATCACATTTTATGACTTAAAATATTCAGTTATTGGTTTTTGAACATGATTCTATAGCTTAACTTCATTTTCAAAACTTTTTACCTGGTTAAAATTCCAACAGGTCCACTATAAAGCTTATTTAGACATGCATAAACGCCAACAAAATAGACGAAAAATAAGATAAAATAATATTTTAGGAATTAAAATATTTTTTTGAAAAGAAACCACTAGTTTTATTAACTAGAAAATACCCAAAATTACTACAAGGGTTTACAAACTATCGTTGTAAACTAAATACATAATTTGGACATTCTCTAAAACTAGCCACATAGATCAGACATGAACCATACATGAAAAAGTTATAAACCCATCCAAATACTCGATCGAAAAATAGATACAAAACTTGACTGCATCGACAAAATGAACCACAAAAGGGGTTGAAGCTATTGATAGACCACCGAGAAAACACAAATCAGAGCCAAGCACCGTGAGAAACTCTTCACAAGTGCAAACCGCATATCCAATTTTAAACTAAAGGTCCAGAGCAAGGAAAATCTGCAGGATTACAAATAAGCACCATCTTGATCAGTTGTGGCATCGTCAAATCCAACCCTGGTAAAACATAAAATAAAGAACAACCAAAATGACCGAAGAAGTAGAAGAAAACATGCCAAAAGACAGAGATAAACATGCTAATAGACAGAGTTAGACATGCCAATAGACAGAGATAAACGTGCCATAAAGGCATAAAATAGTGTCACAAAGACATAATTATTTTATTAAAAATTAAAAAGAAAATAAAAATAGATCCAGCGGTCGACAACCGGCAGTAAAACCAGTGTCACCGCCGGTTACAAAACAAAACATGAGGCGCTAAGGGGAAGAATTGCTGAGCGGCTAAGAAAAAGAATAGGGAAAAGATGAAGAGCGGCTAGGGTTTTTCATGTTATACCTTTTATTGTTTTAAAATGACAAAAAAAGAATTAAAATAATTAGTTATGGGTTTTTGAACATTGTTATATAGCTTAATCTCATTTTTAGAAATTTTTACTCATTTAAAATTCCAACGGGTCAACTATAAAACCCATTTAGGCATGCACGCCTTAAACCCTAGCAAAATGGTCACAAAATAAGATTAAATCAAATTTTATGAATTAAAATATTTATTTATTGACTTTTGAACATGATTATACAACTTAACCTCAATTTTAGAACTTTTTCCTTGGTTAAAATTCCAACAAGTCCACTACAAAGCCCATTTAGACATGCACGCCTTAAACCCCAACAAAACGACCGAAAAATAAGATTAAATAACAATTTATGACAAAAAAATATATAGTTATGGGATTTTTTAACATGATTATATAGCTTAACCACATTTTTTGAAATTTTTACATGGTTAAAATTCCAACGGTTCCATTATAAAGCCCATTTAGACATACACGCCTTACACACAACAAAACGACCACAAAATAAGATTAAATCAAATTGTATGAGTTAAAATATTTTATTATGGGCTTTGGAATATGATTATAAAGTTTAACCACATTTTCAAAACTTTTTACTCGGTTAAAATTCCAACGAGTCTACTATAAAGCCCATTTAGACATGCATGCCTTAAACCCCAACAAAACGGAGGAAAAATAAGATTAAATCACATTTTTTATGACTTAAAATATTTAATTATTGGTTTTTTAACATGATTATATATCTTAACCTCATATTTAGAAATTTTTACTAGGTTAAAATTTCAATGGGTCTATTGTAAAGCCCATTTAGATATGCACGATTAAAACCCAACAAAATGGTAGCAAAATAAGATTAAATCAAATTTTATGAATTAAAATATTTAGTTATGTGATTTTGAACATGATTATACAGCTTAATCTCAATTTTAGAACTTTTTACTCGGTTAAAATTCCAACGGGTTGGCATAGTACAAACCTCTCGATCTTGAGTCCGCCTGTTGATCAAGCCCGGCTTCTTCTTGCTTTTGCAAATAGTTTCAGTGTTAGGTTTGTACCTAGGGTTGTTAACTCTGTAGCACACTCGCTGGCCGCTTGGGCCTTGCATTCTTTGTCTTCTATTTTCTTTGACTCATTTTGTCTCGCTTTCCTACATGCTATTGTAACCGATGAGATACGTTCTCTTTGATTATAGATTTAGGGCACTCTTTTCCCCTTAGGCGGTCACCATTGGTCTTCGGCCAATTGTGACTTTAGAGGGGTTTTTAATGAGGCCCGCTTTTTCTTCAAAAAAAATTCCAATGGGTCCATTCTAAAACCCACTTAGGCATGCACGACTTAAACCCGCAACAAAACGGACAAAAAATAAGTTTAAATAACATTTTATGAATTAAAATATTCAGTTATGGGTTTTTGAACATGATTATATAGCTTAACCTCATTTTTAGAAATTTTTACTCAATTAAAATTTCAACGGGTCCATTATAAAGCCCATTTTTAGACATGCACGCTTTAAAACCCAAAAAATGGCCAAAAAATAAGATTAAATCAAATTTTATGAATTAAAATATTTAGTTATGGGCTTTTGAACATGTTTATAAATCTTAACCTCAATTTTGAACTTTTTACTCTGTTAAAATTTCCAACGGGTCCACTGTAAAGCCCACTTAGACATGCATGCCTTAAACCCGTGGCCGCAAAATAAGATTAAATCAAATTTTATGATTTAAATATTTAGTTATGGACTTTTGAACATGATTATACAACTTAACCACAATTTTAGAACTTTTTACTCTATTAAAATTCCAATGGGTCCATTGCAAAGCCCATTTAAACATGCATTAAAATATTTAGTTATGGGTTTTTGAACACGACTATATAGCTTAACCTCATTTTTAGTAAAATTTTACTAGGTTAAAATTCAAAGGGTCCACTATAAAGCCCATTTCGAGATGCATGCCTTAAAACCCAACCAAATGTCCGCAAAATAAGATTAAATCAAACTTTATGAATGAAAATATTTAGTTACGGTCTTTTAAACATGATTATACAGCTTAACCTCAATTTTAGAACTTTTTACTTGGTTAAAATTCCAATGGGTCCATTGTAATGTCGATTTAGACATGCACGCCTTAAACCCCCAACAAAATGACCGAAAAATAAGATTAAATCACATTTTATGACTTAAAATATTTATTTATGGGCTTTTTAACATGATTATATGGCTTAACCTCATTTTCAGAAATTTTTACTAGGTTAAAATTCAACGGGTCCACCATAAAAGCCCATTTAGACATGCACGCCTTAAACGCCAACAAAACAGACGAAAAATATGATTGAATCACATTTTATGAATTAAAATATTTAGTTATGTGTTTTTTGATCATGAATATATAGTTTAACCTCATTTTCTGAAATTTTTACTCGGTTAAACATCCAATGAGTCCACTATAAAGCTCATTTAAACATACACGCCTTAAACCCAACAAAACGACCACAAAATAAGATTAAATCAAATATTATGAGTTAAAATATTTGATTATGGGCTTTGATTATGACTATATAGCTTAACCTCAATTTTAGAACTTTTTACTCGGTTTAAATTCCAACTGGTCCACTGTAAAGCCCATTTAGACATGCACGCCTTAAACCCAACAAAACGGCCACAAAATAAGATTAAATCAAATTTTAAAAGTTAAAATATTTGATTATCTTTTGAATATGATTATATAACTTAATTTGAAATTTTTTTATGGTTAAAATTCCAACATCCATTATAAAGCCCGTTTAGACATATAGCTTATTTTCAAAACGAACAAAAAATAAGATTTTTTTTTATAACTTAAAATATTTAGTTATGGGCTTTTGAACATGATTATATAAAAGCCCATTTTCAAAACTTTTTACTCGGTTAAAATTCAACGGGTCCACCATAAAAGCCCATTTAGACCACGCCTTAAAAACAAAACAAGACGAAAAATATGATTGAATCACATTTTATGAATTAAAATATTTAGTTATGTGTTTTTTGAACATGATTATATAGTTTAACCATTTTTTGAAATTTTTACTCGGTTAAACTTCCAATGAGTCCACTATAAAGCTCATTTAAACAAACACACGCTTTAAACCCAACAAAACGACCACAAAAAAATAAGATTAAATCAAATATTATGAGTTAAAATATTTGATTATGGGCTTTTGATTATGACTATATAGCTTAACCTGAATTTTAGAACTTTTTACTCGGTTTAAATTCCAATGGGTCCACTATAAAGCCCATTTAGACATGCATGTCTTAAACCCCAACAAAATGGCCGCAAAATAAGATTAGATAAAATTTTATGAATTAAAAATTTTAATTATGGGCTTTTGAACGCGATAATACAACATAATCTCAATTTTAGAACTTTTTACTAGTATAAAATTCCAACGGGTTTACTGTAAAGCTCATTTAGACATGCACGCCTTAAACCCCAATTAAATGGCCGAAAAAATAAGATTAAATCAAATTTTATGAATTAAAATATTTAGTTATGGGCTTTTGAACATGATTATACAGCTTAACCTCAATTTTAGATCTTTTTACCCGGTTAAAATTTCAACGGGTCCACTATAAAGCCCGTTATAGACATGAACACCTTAAACCCCAACAAAACGGCCGAAAAATAAGATTAAATCACAATTTATGACTTAAAATATTTTGTTATGTGCTTTTGAACATGATTATATAGCTTAACATCATTTTCAAAAATTTTACTTAGTTAAAATTCCAATGTGTCCCCTATAAAGCCCATTTAGACATACACGCCTTAAACCCCAACAAAACGGACAAAAAATAAGATTAAATCATATTTTATGAATTAAAATATTTAGTTATGGGTTTTTGAACACGATTATATAGCTTAACCTCATTTTTAAAATTTTTTACTAGGTTAAAATTCCAACGGGACCCCTATAAAGCCCACTTAGACATGCACGCCTTAAAACCCAACCAAATGGCCGCAAAATTAGATTAAATCAAACTTTATGAATGAAAATATTTAGTTATGGTCTTTTGAACATAATTATACATCTTAACCTCAATTTTAGAACTTTTTACTCGGTTAAAATTCCAAAGGGTCCATTGTAAAGCCCATATAGACATGCACGCCTTAAACCCCAACAAAACAACCGAAAAATAAAATCAAATCACATTTTAGGACTTAAAATTTTTAATTATGGGTTTTTAACATGATTATATAGCTTAACCTTATTTTCAAAATTTTTTACTCGGTTAAAATTCCAATTGGTCCACTGTAAAGCCCATTTAGACATGCACACCTTAAACCCAACAAAACGAACACAAAATAAGATTAAATCAAATTTTAAGAGTTAAAATATTTGATTATGGGTTTTGAATATAATTATATATCTTAACGTCAATTTCAGAATTTTTTACTCGGTTAAAATTCCAATAGGTCCACTATAAAGCCCGTTTAGACATGTACTCCTTAAACCCCAACAAAACGGATGAAAAATAAGATTAAATCTCATTTTATAAATTAAAATATTTAGTTATGAGCTTTTGAACATGATTATATAGCTTAAGCTCATTTTCAAAACTTTTTACTCGGTTAAAATTCCAACGAGTCCACTATAAAGACCATTTGGACATGCACGCCTTAAATGCCAACAAAACGGAAGAAAAATATGATTGAGTCACATTTTATGTATTAAAATATTTAGTTATGTGTTTTTGAACATGATTATATAGTTTAACCTCATTTGTTGAAATTTTTACTCGATTAAAATTCCAACGATTCCACTATAAAGCCCATTTAAACATGCACGCCTTAAACCCAACAAAACGACCACAAAATAAGATTAAATCAAATATTATGAGTTAAAATATATGATTATGGGCTTTTGATTATGATTATATAGCTTAACCTCAATTTTAGAACTTTTTACTCGGTTAAAATTTCAGCGGGTCCACTATAATGCTCATTTAGACATGCACGCCTTAAACACCAACAAAATGGCCGCAAAATTAGATTAGATCAAATTTTATAAAATAAAATATTTAGTTATGGTCCTTTGAACACGATTATACAGCTTAACCTTAATTTTAGAACTTTTTACTTGTATAAAATTGCAACGGGTCCACTATAATGCCCATTTAGACATGGACACCTTAAACCCCAACAAAACAGCAGAAAAATAAGATTAAATTACATTTTATGACTTAAAATATTTAGTTATGAGCTTTTGACCTTGATTATATAGCTTTACCTCATTTTTGAAAATTTTTACTCAGTTAAAATTCAAACGGGTCTACTATAGAGCCATTTAGACATGCTCCCCTTAAACCTAACAAAATGGACACAAAACAAGATTAAATAAATTTTATGAGTTAAAATATTTGATTATAGGCTTTTGAATAAGATTATATAGCTTAACCTCAATTTCATAACTTTTTACTCAGTTAAAATTTCATCAGGCCCACTTTAAAGCCCATTTAGATATGCACGCCCTAAATCCCAACAAAAAGGCCAAAAAATAAGATTAAATCAAATTTTATGAGTTAAAATATTTGAATTTGGGTTTTTGAATATGATTATATAGCTTAACATCAATTTTAGTACGTTTTACTCGGTTAAAATTCCAACGGGTCCACTGTAAATCCCATTTAGATTAAATCACATTTTATGAATTAAAATATTTAGTTATTGGTTTTGGAACATGATTATATAGCTTAACCTCATTTTTAGAAATTTTTACTCGGTTAAAGTTCCAACGGGTCCGCTGTAAATCCCATTTAGACACGCACGCCTTAAAACCCAACAAAACAGTCGAAAAATAAGATTAAATCATAATTTATTGCTTAAAATATTTATTTATGAGCTTTTGAACATGATTATACAGCTTAACCACAATATTAGAACTCAATACTCGGTTAAAATTTCAACGGGTGCACTATAAAGCTCACTTAGGCATGCACGCCATATAACCCAACAAAATTGCTGAAAAATAAGATTAAACCACACTTTATGATTTAAAATATTTATTTATGGGCTTTTGAACATTATTATATAGTTTAACCACAATTTTAGAATTTTTTACGCGATTAAAATTCCAACGGGTCCACTATAAAGCCCATTTAGACAAGCACGCCATATAAGCCAACAAAACGGACGAAAAATAAGATTAAATAAAATATTATGAGTTGAAATATTTGATTATGGGCTTTTTATTGTGATTATATAGCTTAAACTTAATTTTAGAACTTTTTACTCTATTAAAATTCCAACGGGTCCGTTGTAAAGCCCAATTAGACATGTACGCCTTAAAACCCAACAAAATGGCCACAAAATAAGATTAAATCAAATTTTATGAATTAAAATATTTAGTTATGGGCTTTTGAACAGGATTATACAGCTTAATATCAATTTTAGAACTTTTTACTCGGTTAAAATTTCAACGGGCCCACTCTAAAGCCCACTTAGACATGCATCCCTTAAACACCAACAAAATGGCCGCAAAATAAGATTAAATTTAATTTTATGAATTAAAATATTTATTTATGGGATTTTGAACTTGATTATAAAGCTTAACCTCATTTTCAAAAATTTTTACTCGGTTAAAAAATTCAACGAGTCCACTCAAAAGTTTATTTAGACATGCACGCCTTAAAACCCAACAAAATTGCCGCAAAAAATATTAAATAAAATTTTACGAGTTAAATTTTTTTATTATTATTATATAGCTTAACCTCAATTTCAGAACTTTTTACACGTTTAAAATTCCAACGGGTCCACTGTAAACCCCATTAAAACATGCGTGCCTTAAAACCCAACAAAATAGCCGAAAAATAAGATTAAATCACATTTTATGACTTAAAATATTTATTTATAGGCTTTTGAACATGATTTTACAGCTTAACCTCAATTTTAGAAATTTTTACTCGGTTAAAATTCGAATAGGTCCACTATAATGCCCATTTAGACATGCATGCCTTAAACCCCAACAAAACGAACAAAAATAAGATTAAATCAAATTTTATGAATTAAAATATTTAGTTATGGAATTTTGAACTTGATTATACAGTTAACCTCAATTTTAGAACTTTTTACTCGGTTAAAATTTCATTGGGCCCACTATAAAGGCCATTTAGACATGCACGCCTTAAACCCCAACAAAACGGCCAAAAAATTAGATTAAATCACATTTTATGACTTAAAATTTTTAGTAATGGGCTTTTGAACATGACTATATAGCTTAACCTCTTTTTTAGAAATTTAAACTCGGTTAAAATTCCAACGGGTTCACTGTCAAGTCCATTTAAACATGCACGCCTTAAACCCAACAAAACGACCACAAAATAAGATTAAATCAAATTTTATAAGTTATAATATTTGATTATGGGATTTTGATAATGATTATATAGCTTAACCTCAATTTTAGAACTTTTTACTCGGTTTAAATTCCAACGGGTCCACTATAAAGCCCATTTAGACATGCACGCCTTAAACCCCAAAAATGACCGCAAAATAATATTAAATCAAATATTATGAATTAAAATATTTAGTTATGGGCTTCTAAAAATGATTATACAGTTTAACCTCAATTTTAGCACTTTTTACTCGGTTAAAATTCCAAATGGTCCATTGTAAAGCCCATTTAGACATGCCCGCCTTAACCCAAAAAAAATGGTCTAAAAATTAGATTAAATCACATTTTATTACTTAAAATATTTAGTTAGGGGCTTTTGAACATGATTATACAGCTTAACCTCATTTTCAGAAATTTTTACTCGGTTAAAATTCTAACGAGTCCACTGTAAAGCCCATTTAAACATCCAAGCCTTGAACCCAACAAAATGACAACAAAATAAGATTAAATAAATTTTATGAGTTAAAATATTTGATTATGGGATTTTTATTATGGTTATATAGCTTAACCTCAATTTTAGAATTTTTTACTCGGTTACAATTCCAACGGTTCCACTGTAGAGCCCATTTAGACATGCACGCCCAAAACCCCAACAAAACGACCAAAAAATAAGATTAAATCATATTTTATGAATTAAAATATTTATGTATGGTTATTTTGACATGATTATATAACTTAACCTCTTTTTTTAAAAAAAATTACTCGGTTAAATTCCAACGAGTCCACTGTCAAGCCCATTTAGACATGCACCCGTAAACCCAACAAAATTGTCACAAAATAAGATTAAATAAATTTTTTGAGTTAAAATATTTGATTATTGGATTTTGAAAATGATTACATAGCTTAATCTCATTTACAGAACTTTTTACTCTGTTAAAATTCCAACGTGTTCACCACAAAGCACATTTAGACGAGCACGCCTATAACCCGAATTAAACGGACGAAAAATAAGATTAAATAAAATTTCATGAGTTGAAATATTTTATTATGGGCTTTTGATTATGATTATATATCTTAATCTCAATTTTAGAACTTTTTTCTCGGTTAAAATTCCAACGAGTCCACTATAAAGCCCATTTAGACATGCACATCCTAAAAACCAACAAAATGACCGCAAAATAAGATTAAATCAGAATTTAGGAATTAAAATATTTATTTATGGGCTTTTTAACATGATTATACAACTAAACCTCAATTTTAGAACTTTTTACTCGGTTAAAATTCCAACGGGACCACTATAAAGCCCATTTAGACAAGCACGCCTTAAACCCTAATAAAACGAACTAAAAACAAGATTAAATAAAATTTTCTGAGTTAAAATATTTTATTATGGGCTTTTGATCATGATTATATAGCTTAACCTCAATTTTAGAACTTTTTACTCGGTTAAAATTCCAACGGGTCCACTATAAAGCTCATTTAGACATTTTTTAAACACCAACAAAACGACCAACAAAATAAGAGAATCAATTTTATGAGTTAAAATATTTAGTTATGGGTTTTGGAATATGATTGTATAGCTTAACCTCATTTTCATAAATTTTTACACGGTTAAAATTACAACGGGTCCACTGTAAAACCCATTTAGTCACGCAGGCCTTAAAACCCAACAAAATGGCCGCAAAATAAGATTAAATCAAATTTTATGAATTAAAATATTTAGTTATGGTATTTTGAACATGATTATACAGCTTACCTCAATTTTAGAACTTTTTACTCAGTGAAAATTCCAACATGTCCACTGTAAAGCCCATTTAGACATGCACGCCTTAAACCCAACTAAACGACCGAAAAAATAAGATTAAATCAGTTTTCATGACTTAAAATATTTAGTTAAGGGCTTTTGAATATGATTATATAACTTAACCTCAATTTCAGAACTTTTTACTCTGCTAAAATTCCAACGGGTCCACTATAAAGCCCATTTAGACATGCACGCCTTAAACCCCAACAAAACGGCCAAAAAATAAGATTAAATGACATGAATTAAAATATTAATTTATGGGCTTTTGAACATGATTATATAACGTAACCTAATTTTTAGAACTTTTTACTCGGTTAAAATTCCAAGGGGTAGAATATCTCGGACAATATCCTTGTAGACTATGAATTGGTGCACTCTATCAATTCAGGGGCACAAATCTTTCTCATGGAGCTGCATTGAAATTAGACATGGAGAAAGCATTTGATCGTGTGGAGTGGTCCTTCCTCCCGCAGGTTATACTTAAAATGGGATTTGCAGAATCATGGATCGATATCATTATGAGATGTATTTCTTCTGTCTCATTTACTGCTCGAGTAAATGGATCTCTTTCGCTAGTTTTTCACCCCCAGTGAGGTTTAAGACAGGGGAACCCTCTTTCCCCTATTTTATTCCTTATATGCACTCAAAGACTCTTAGCTACCCTCCTTGCTGAGCAAGAGACTGGGCGACTCCAGGGCCTTCATGCTAGTCAAAATGGGCCTCGGGGAACCACCTTCTCTTTGCTGATGATAGCATGGTTTTCATCTGGAATGACATTACGGAGGCTTCCCATTTAAAATATATCCTCCAACTATACACCTCTTCCTCTGGCCAGGCGGTAAACTTTGACAAATCGGCGATATTCTTTTGCCCCCGAACCCCACCTAAACATAAGCAGCCGGTCCATGATATCCTTGGAGTTCAGGAAGTAGATGACCCAGAGATTTACCTTGGTGTTCCTCTCCTGATTTGAAAAAATAAAACTGCCCCATTAGTCTTTACTAGGGATAAGGTGGCTATCACATGTCTAATTGGGACAAACACCTCTTCTCATACAATGGTCGGAAGGTTTTCATTAAATCTGTAATTCAATCTTTGCCTCAATATATGATGTCATGCTACCTTCAACCTCAAAATATTATCGATGACATGACGAAGTCTGTCTGGCGTTATTGGTGGTTTGGGAAGAATAATAAACGGGGTAGGCCACTGATTCCTTGGAACACAATCTGTTCACCAACATCAACAGAGGGTATTGGCTTTCGGGATATGCACCTTTTTTTAATATTGCCCTTCTCAAAAAACAAATTTGGCGCCTAACAATGGAACCTAATTCTCTGCTTGCTCAGATCTATAAGGCCAAATATTATCCATCTGGGAATATTTTGGAGTCTGAGACTACTAAGAAGGATTCCTTTGCATGGGAAGGTATTCATCAGGCCATGATGAAACTTAAATCGGGGTTCTTTTGGAGTCCACGGATGGATAGTAAAATACGAGTACACTCTGATAAATGGGGAGGTGTGTCTGCAATCAACCTTTATGGTGAATATGAGGATCGCGATGAGCTGCCTATTCGATTCCGTGATTTCATGTTACCTGGGCAAACTAGATGGGATGAAATGAAAGTTCGTCACTACTTTGAATTGGATGATGCCAACAATGTCCTTAGCATTCCAATTATCAATGACAAACATGATTCGCTTATGTTGAGCAATCACGATTCAGGCATATACATGGTACGATCTGGATACTAGTACCTACAGCGGCCGTCGACCCCCATTAACAGACCTCCTCGTATTTGGAAAATTATATCAAAATTATCAATCTTACCAAAAGTATGTACTTTTGGTTGGCGGATTGTCCATGAAGCTCTTTCGACCAAACATCATCTTCAGATGGTGAATCTTAACCCCGGTCTCTACCCCCTTTGCCACATGGACCAAGAAACAACCACTCATGCTCTCCGTGACTGCCCGGGTGCCAATGAGGCTCTGCGACTAGCTTGCTTGCCAAGTTTATTCATCACCAATAATACATATTCTATTATATCTTGGCTTGAGGAAGGGGCTGCATGTTTATCCCGTCAGTCCTTTACTTTGTTGTTAACAGTTCTTTGGAACCTATGGAATAGGCATAATGATTTGGTCCATAATCATCGTATACAACCTCCTTGGCTCACAGTCATTAATTCTCAAGGGATTCTACGAGACTATGCAGTGGAAAATTCAACCAGCTCGACCTCACATCTGCCGGACGAACCTACCCTTGCGCAACCGCGTTGGCAGCCCCCATGCTCTGAATCCATTAAGATAAACTCGGATGGGGCTTTTGATCCTCTCACCAAAGTTGATGTTGTGGGTGTTGTGGCACGCGATGCCAGCGGAGCGGTCTTGCGAGGGTAATCTTACCCATTAGGTGTCTGCTTGGATGCTGCCTCGGCAGAAGCACAAGCGGTCATTACTAGTATTCTTCTTGGAAAAGATCATGGATGGTCTAGCCTGGTTATTAAAACGGATTTGGCAATTGTAGCTAACAAATTAAATCGGCAGTGTACTGATTTGTCTATAATGAGCTCGTGATGCAGCTAATTTTTCTATCAATTTTGCTCCTAGGGTGGCAAACAATGGTGCTCACACACTTGCCTCTAGGGCTCTGCGGACTATGTCGTCCATCTCATTCTCTTCGGATTACCCGATTATTTACATACTTTTGTAATCATATTTTATGACTTAAAATATTTATTTATGGGCTTTCGACATGATTATATAACTAAACATTATTTTTAGAAATTTTTACTCGGTTAAAATATCAACGGGTCCACTGTGAACCCCATTTAGACATGGACGCCTTAAACCCAACAAAACAGCCCCAAAATAAGATTATTTTATGAGTTAAAATATTTGATTATGGGATTTTCAATATAATTATATAGCTTAACATCAATTTCAAAACTTTTTATTCTGTTAAAATTCCAACGGTTCCACTGTAAAGCTCATTTAAACATGCACGCCTTAAACCCCAACAAAACGACCAAAAAATAAGATTAAATCACATTTTATGAGTTAAAGTATTTATTTATGGGCTTTTGAATATAGCTTAACCTCATTTTCAGAACTTTTTACTCGATTAAAATTCCAATGGGTCCACTATAATGCCCATTTAGACATGCACGCCTTAATCCCCAACAAAACGAACGAAAAATAAGATTAAATCACATTTTATGATTTAAAATATTTATTTATGGGCTTTTGAACATGATTATATATCTTAACCTCATTTTCAGAAATTTTTACTCGGTTAAAATTCCAACGGGTCCACTGTAAAGCCCATTTAGACATGTACGCCTTAAACCCAAAAAAACGGCCACAAAATAAGATTATATCAAATTTTATGAGTTAAAATATTTGATTATGGGCTTTTGAGTTTGATTATATACCTTAACCTGATTTTTAGAATTTTTTACTCGGTTAAAATTCCAACAGATCTACTATAAAGCCCATTTATACATACAATCCTTAAACCCCCAACAAAATGGCCGCAAAATAAGATTAAATCAAATTTTATGAATTAAAATATTTAGTCATGGGCTTTTGAACATGATTATACAACTTAACCTCGTTTTTAGAACTTTTTACTTTGTTAAATTCCAACGGGTCCACTGTGAAGCCCATTTAGACATGCACACCTTAAACACCAACAAAACGGCCAAAAATAAGTTTAAATCGCGTTTAATGAATTAAAATTTTTAGTTATGAGCTTTTGAAAATGATTATATGCTTGAACTCATTTTAAAAACTTTTTGCTTGGCTAAAATTCCAACGGTCCACTATAAAGTCCATTTTGACATGCACGCCTTAAACCCAAACAAAATAGACAAAAAATAATATTAAATCAAATTTTATGAATTAAAATATTTAGTTATCGTATTTTGAACATCATTATATAGATTAACCTTATTTTTAGAATTTTTTTCTCGGTTAAAATTCCAACAGGTCCACTATAAATCCCATTTAGACATGCACGCCTTAAACCCCAACAAAACAACCAAAAATAAGATTAATCATATTTATCACTTAAAGTATTGATTAATGGGCTTTTGAACATGATTATATAGCTTAACCTCATTTTTGGAAATTTTTTACTAGGTTAAAATTCCAACGGGTATTATAAAGCTCATTTAGACATGTACGCCTTAAAACAAAAAAATGGACGAAAAATAAGATTAAATCATATTTAATGAATTAAAATATTTACTTATGGGTTTTGGAACATCATTATATAGCTTAACCTCATTTTTAGAAATTTTTAGTCGGTTCAAATTCCAACGTGTCCACTATAAAGCCCATTTAGACATGCACGCCTTAAACCCCAACAAAATAGCCAAAATATATGATTAAATCACATTTCATGACTTAAAATATTTATTTATTTGCTTTTGAATATGATTATATAGCTTAACCTCAATTTAAGATCTTTTCACTCAGTTAAAATACCAACGGGTCCACTGTAAAGGCCACTTAGACATGCACCCCTTAAACCCACCAAAACAGCCAGAAAATAAGATTAAATAAAATTTTATGAGTAAAAATATTTGATTATGGGATTTTGATTATGGTTATATTGTTTAACCTCAATTTTAGAACTTTTTACTCGGTTTAAATTCCAATGGGTCCACTGTAAAGCTCATTTAGACGTGCACGCCTTAAACACAACAAAATGGCTAAAATTAAGATTAAATAACTTTTTATTGCTTAAAATATTTAGGTATGGGCTTTTGAATATGAGTATATAGCTTAACCTCAATTTCAGAACTTTTTACTCGGTTAAAATTCTAGTGGGTCTACTATAAAGCCCATTTAGACATGCAAGCCTTAACCCTAACAAAACGACCACAAAATAAGATTAACTCAAATTTTATGAGTTCAAATATTCAGTTATGGGTTTTGGAACATGATTATATAGCTTAAACTCATTTTCAGAAAATTTTACCCGGTTAAAATTACAAGTTCACTATAAAACCCATTTAGACATACAAGCCTTCAAACCCAACAAAACGGCCACAAAATAAGTTAAATCAAATTTTATGAATTAAAATATGTAGTTATACACTTTTGAACATGATTATACAGCTTAACCTCAATTTTAGAATTTTTTACTCGGTTAAAATTCCAACGGGTCTACTATAAACCCCATTTAGATATGCAAGCCTTAAACCCAATAAAACGACCGAAAAATAAGATTAAATCAATATTCACGACTTAAAATATTTAGTTAAGGGCTTTTGAATATGATTATATAGCTTAACCTCAATTTCAGAACTTTTTACTCTGTTAAAATTCCAACGGGTCAACTGTAAAGCCCATTTAGACATGAAATAAGATTAAATCGCATTTTATGACACAAAATATTTATTTATGGGCTTTTGAACAAGATTATATAACTTAACCTCATGATTCCGAAGTTTTTACTTGGTTAAAATTCCAAACGATCTACTATAATGCCCACTTAGACATGCACGCCGTAAACCCCAACAAAATGGACTAAAAATAAGATTAAATCACATTTTATGAATTAAAATATTATTTTATGGGTTTTTGAACAAGGTTATATAGCTTAACCTCATTTTCAAAAATGTTTACTCGGTTAAAATTCTAACAGGTCCACTATAAAGCCCATTTAGACATGCAAGCCTTAAAACCCAACAAAATGGCCGCAAAATAAGATTAAATCAAAATTTAAGAATTAAAATATTTATTTATGGGCTTTTGAACATGATTAAACTACTTAACCTCAATTTGAGAACTTTTTACTCAGTTAAAATTCTAACAAGTCCACTACAAAGTCCACTTAGACATGCACGCCTTAAACCTAACAAAATGGACGAAAAATAAGATTAAATAGCATTTTACGAATTAAAATATTTAGTTATGGGTTATTGAACATGATTATATAGCTTAACCTCATTTTCAAAATATTTTACTCGGTTAAATTCCAACAGGTCCATTGTAAAGACCATTTAGACTTGCAGGTCTTAAAAACAACAAAATGGCTGCAAATAAGATTAAATCAAATTTTATGTATTAAAATATTTAGTTATGGGCTTTTGAACATGATTATATAGCTAAACCTCAATTTTAGAACTTTTTACTCAGTTAAAATTCCAACGGGTTCACTATAAACCCCATTTAGATATGCACACCTTAAACCCAATAAAACGACCAAAAATAAGATTAAGTCAATATTTATGACTTAAAATATTTAGTTAAGGGCTTTTGAATATGATTATATAGCTTAACCTCAATTTCAGAACTTTTTACTATGTTAAAATTCCAACGGGCCCACTGTAAAGCCCATTTAGAAATTAAATAAGATTAAATCACATTTTATGACATATAATATTTATTTATGGGCTTTTGAACATGATTATATAATTTAACCTCATGATTCAGAACTTATTACTCGGTTAAAATTCCAAACGGTCCACAATAATGCCCACTTAGACATGCACGCCTTAAACTCCAACAAAACAGACAAAGAATAAGATTAAATCACATTTTATGAATTAAAATATTATTTTATGGGTTTTTGAACAAGATTAAATAGCTTAACCTCATTTTCAGAAATTTTTACAAAGTTAAAATTCTAATGGGTCCAATGTAAAGCCCATTTAGACATACAAGCCTTAAAGCCCAACAAAATGGCCGCAAAATAAGATTAAATCAAATTTTAAAAATTAAAATATTTAGTTATGGGCTTTTGAACATGATTAAACTGCTTAACCTCAATTTTAGAACTTTTTACTTGGTTAAAATTCCAACGGGTCCACTACGAAGCCCACTTAGACATGCACGCCTTACCCAACAAAACGGCTGAAAAATAAGATTAAATAACATTTTATGAATTAAAATATTTAGTTATGGGTTATTGAACATAATTATGTAGCTTAACCTCATTTTTAAAAAAATTTACTCGGTTAAAATTCGAACAGGTCCATTGTAAAGACCATTTAGACTTGCAGGTCTTAAAAAACAACAAAATGGCCGCAAATGAGATTAAATCAAATTTTATGAATTAAAATATTTATTTATGGGCTTTTGAACATGATTATACAGCTTAACCTCAATTTTAGAACTTTTTACTCGGTTAAAATTCCAACGGGGCCCACTATAAAGCTCATTTAGACATGCACACCTTAAACACAACAAAATGGCCGAAAAATAAGATTAAATCAAATTTTATGACTTAAAAATATTTAGTTATGGGCTTTTGAATATGATTATATAGTGATGTGAGCACATAAACTTTCCAGAGATCTTGCTAAAACGGACCAATCCTCGTTCTATAGTTATTCCAGTTCTTTCACTTAAATGCATTCAAGCTTCACATTCATTTCTTAACAAAATAGACAAAAAATAAGATTAAATCAAATTTTATGAATTAAAATATTACATTATGATTTTGAACATGATTATATAGATTAACCTTATTTTTAGAATTTTTTTCTTGTTAAAATTCCAACAGTCCATTATAAATCCCTTTAGACATGCATGTTAAAAACCCCAACAAAACAACCAAAAATAAGATTAATCATATTTATCACTTAAAGTATTGATTAATGGGCTTTTGAACATGATTATATAGCTTAACCTCATTTTTGGAATTTTTTTTACTAGGTTAAAATTCCAACGGGTATTATAAAGCTCATTTAGACATGTACGCTTTAAAACAAAAAAAAAATGGACGAAAAATAAGATTAAATCATATTTAATGAATTAAAATATTTACTTATGGGTTTTGGAACATCATTATATAGCTTAACCTCATTTTTAGAAATTTTAGTCGGTTCAAATTCCAACGTGTCCATATAAAGCCCACATACACCTTAAAAGTGTCAACAAAATAGCCAAATATATGATTAAATCACATTTCATGACTTAAAATATTTATTTATTTGCTTTTGAATATGATTATATAGCTTAACCTCAATTTTAAGATCTTTTCACATAGTTAAAATACCAACGGGTCCATGTAAAGCCACTTAGACATGCATTTAAACCCACCAAAATAATTAAAATAAGATTAAATAAAATTTTATGAGTAAAAATATTTGATTATGGGATTTTGATTATGGTTATATTGTTTAACCTCAATTTTAGAACTTTTTACTTGAACTTTAAAATTTAAATTCCAATGGGTACTTTGTAAAGCTCATTTAGACGCATGTGATTTAAACACAACAAAATGGCTAAAATTAAGATTAAATAACTTTTTTATTGCTTAAAATATTTAGGTATGGGCTTTTGAATATGAGTATATAGCTTAACCTCAATTTCAGAACTTTTTACTCGGTTAAAATTCTAGTGGGTCTACTATAAAGCCCATTTAGACATGCAAGCCTTTAACCCTAACAAAATTTACCACAAAATAAGATTAACTCAAATTTTATGAGTTCAAATATTCAAGTTATGGGTTTTGGAACATGATTATATAGCTTAAACTCATTTTTAAAATTTTACCCGGTTAAAATTACAAGTTCACTATAAAACCCATTTAGACATACAAGCCTTAAAACCCAACAAAACTCTTTACAAAATAAGTTAAATCAAATTTTATGAATTAAAATATTTAGTTATACACTTTTGAACATGATTATACAGCTTAACCTCAATTTTAGAATTTTTTTACTCGGTTAAAATTCCAACGGGTCTACTATAAACCCCATTTAGATATGCAAGCCTTAAACCCAATAAAACGATGAAAAAATAAGATTAAATCAATATTCACGACTTAAAATATTTAGTTAAGGGCTTTTGAATATGATTATATAGCTTAACCTCAATTTCAGAACTTTTTACTCTGTTAAAATTCCAACGGGTCAACTGTAAAGCCCATTTAGACATGAAATAAGATTAAATCGCATTTTATGACACAAAATATTTATTTATGGGCTTTTGAACAAGATTATATAACTTAACCTCATGATTAGAAGTTTTTACTTGGTTAAAAATTCCAAACGATCTACTATAATGCCCATTTAGACATGCATGCCTTAAACCCCAACAAAATGGACTAAAAATAAGATTAAATCACATTTTATGAATTAAAATATTATTTTATGGGTTTTTGAACAAGGTTATATAGCTTAACCTCATTTTCAAAAATGTTTACTCGGTTAAAATTCTAACAGGTCCACTATAAAGCCCATTTAGACATGCAAGCCTTAAAACCCAACAAAATGGCCGCAAAATAAGATTAAATCAAAATTTAAGAATTAAAATATTTATTTATGGGCTTTTGAACATGATTAAACTACTTAACCTCAATTTGAGAACTTTTTACTCAGTTAAAATTCTAACAAGTCCACTACAAAGTCCACTTAGACATGCACGCCTTAAACCTAACAAAATGGACGAAAAATAAGATTAAATAGCATTTTACGAATTAAAATATTTAGTTATGGGTTATTGAACATGATTATATAGCTTAACCTCATTTTCAAAATATTTTACTCGGTTAAATTCCAACAGGTCCATTGTAAAGACCATTTAGACTTGCAGGTCTTAAAAACAACAAAATGGCTGCAAATAAGATTAAATCAAATTTTATGTATTAAAATATTTAGTTATGGGCTTTTGAACATGATTATATAGCTAAACCTCAATTTTAGAACTTTTTACTCAGTTAAAATTCCAACGGGTTCACTATAAACCCCATTTAGATATGCACACCTTAAACCCAATAAAACGACCAAAAATAAGATTAAGTCAATATTTATGACTTAAAATATTTAGTTAAGGGCTTTTGAATATGATTATATAGCTTAACCTCAATTTGAGAACTTTTTACTATGTTAAAATTCCAATTTAGACATTTGTAAAGCCCATTTAGAAATTAAATAAGATTAAATCACATTTTATGACATATAATATTTATTTATGGGCTTTTGAACATGATTATATAATTTAACCTCATGATTCAGAACTTATTACTCGGTTAAAATTCCAAACGGTCCACAATAATGCCCACTTAGACATGCACGCCTTAAACTCCAACAAAATGACAAAGAATAAGATTAAATCACATTTTATGAATTAAAATATTATTTTATGGGTTTTTGAACAAGATTAAATAGCTTAACCTCATTTTCAGAAATTTTTACAAAGTTAAAATTCTAATGGGTCCAATGTAAAGCCCATTTAGACATACAAGCCTTAAAGCCCAACAAAATGGCCGCAAAATAAGATTAAATCAAATTTTAAAAATTAAAATATTTAGTTATGGGCTTTTGAACATGATTAAACTGCTTAACCTCAATTTTAGAACTTTTTACTTGGTTAAAATTCCAACGGGTCCACTACGAAGCCCACTTAGACATGCACGCCTTAAACCCAACAAAACGGCTGAAAAATAAGATTAAATAACATTTTATGAATTAAAATATTTAGTTATGGGTTATTGAACATAATTATGTAGCTTAACCTCATTTTTAAAAAAATTTACTCGGTTAAAATTCGAACAGGTCCATTGTAAAGACCATTTAGACTTGCAGGTCTTAAAAAACAACAAAATGGCCGCAAATGAGATTAAATCAAATTTTATGAATTAAAATATTTATTTATGGGCTTTTGAACATGATTATACAGCTTAACCTCAATTTTAGAACTTTTTACTCGGTTAAAATTCCAACGGGCCCACTATAAAGCTCATTTAGACATGCACACCTTAAACACAACAAAATGGCCGAAAAATAAGATTAAATCAAATTTTATGACTTAAAAATATTTAGTTATGGGCTTTTGAATATGATTATATAGTGATGTGAGCACATATACTTCTGATCCAGAGATCTTGCCAACGGGACCAATCACTCGTTCTAAGGCTAAGTTATTCAGGGAAGTTCTTTCACTTAAATGCATTCAAGCTTCACATTCATTTCTTAATGTTTCAGCCTTAGACAATAAGCTATATACTGTGTTACATGCTGATATGTGACATGATATATAACTTATACTTAGTTTATATATATAAGTATTGAATATGTTAAGTTAGAGTGTGTTTACTTGTATGTTTATTTGTTTTTCAGGAAATAACAAGTGTGGACAACTTAAGGAAGCTAAGGCCAGCTCAACAATGAGTGTGCAGCTCAAAGCAGCTCAATACACTGTCACTCAACTCATTTCAGCTCAAGCAATCTCGATTCAGCTCAATTCAGCTCACCTTTAGCTCACCCAGCTCACCTTCAGCTTGCGTAGCTCAACGTCAGCTCACGAGTCCAAATGTAGCTCAAAGGTTTCGGGACATGTGCCTACACCTAAGGGAGTGTCCTACACTATGTGTGCAGCTAGCTCAAGCTCCAAATCAGTTTGCATAGGCGGCATGAAGCAATAAAGCTACAAGGCAGATGAGAATTCAATTTTCCCGCTCCTCCATATGCATGGGCAACTTTGAAGATATGGAAGAGAAGTTATGCATTTGAATTCAAATAATTCAGCATGCAAAAAACATGCATGGCACCATTTGCATATGGATAAGAAGAAGAAGTTTCTTTCGTTTGAATTTTAAATTATTCCCATGTGCAAAATACTTCACAAATCAGATTTCCCATGTGATTTAAACACCCATGGCGCCATCGTAGATAAGGTTGAAAAGAAGTTTGATTTTTGAATTTTTTTTGCATATGCAAATTAATTCAAAATCTTATTTCTCCATGTGCCTTTGTATTTTTCTTATAAATAGCCTTCTATGTCAATGTAAAATCGAGCTTTGATGAATAAAATTTACTTTGTGAGAATTTCTCTCAACTTCAGTTCTTCATTGAACTTTCAAGACTTATCAGGCTTTGTTGCTTGTGGCGTCTACACTAGATACTTGTGGTTCTCGATTCAATAATCAAAGGGTCCAAGTCCGTTTCGAACAAAAAACGTATAAGGTTCGGGTTTATACTCTTTATAGTATAGGTTCTTCCTTGTTCCTTGTTCTTTTATTTTGTTTCTTCAACTTTTAAACCAAATTTCCAGCAACCTTTTCATCCATTCCTCATGTCAAACTTACACCAAATTTCCAGCAACATTTCATCATCTTCTTCACCACCCTAGACGCCAAACTTTAGTCCATATTTCCAGCAACCTTTTACCATCTTAAACCCATCCTTACACCATTTTTTTCAACACCAATTCATACCCTCAAAAACGTCCAAAAACCAGCCACTAAAACACCATGTTATCTTCCAAAAATGCCTTCTTTTGCAGCCTTACTTTTGTCCATGAATTCTTACTTCTATCCTAGATCAGAAACAATCAAAGGAAGCCTTCCTCAACGGGAAACCTACTATCTTAACCTCAATTTTAGAAATTTTTACTCGGTTAAAATTCCAAAGGGTCCACTATAATGCCCATTTAGACATGCATGCCTTAAACCCCAACAAAATAGATGAAAAATAAGATTAAATCACATTTTATGAATTAAAATATTTAGTAATAGGCTTCTGAACATGATTATATAGCTTAACCTCATTTTAAGAAATTTCTACTTGGTTAAAATTCTAACGGGTCCATTGTAAAGCCCATTCAGACATGCACACCTTAAACCCAACAAAACGGCCACAAAAAAGATTAAATCAAATTTTATGAGTTAAAATATTTGATTATGGGATTTTGAATATTATTATATACCTTAACCTCAATTTTAGAATTTTTACTCGGTTAAAATTCCAACGGGTCTACTGTAAAGCCCATTTAGACATGCACGCCTTAAACCCCAAGAAAATGTCTGCAAAATAAGATTAAATCAAATTTTATGAATTAAAATATTTAGTTATGGGTTTTTGAACATGATTATATAGCTTAACCACAATTTTTGATCTTCTTACTCTGTTAAAATTCCAACAGCTCCACTATAAAGCCCATTTAGACATGCACGGCTTAAACCCCAACAAAACAGTCGAAAAATAAGATTAAATCACATTTTATGACTTAAAATATTTATTTATGGGCATTCGAACATGATAATATAACTTAACATTTTTTTAGAAATTTTTACTCGGTTAAAATTCTAACTGGTTCACTGTAAACCCCATTTAGACATGGACGCCGTAAACCCAACAAAACATCCCCAAAATAAGGTTAAATCGAATTTTATGAGTTAAAATATTTGATTATGGGCTTTTTAATATGATTACATAGCTTAACATCAATTTCAAAACTTTTTACTCGGTTAAAATTCCAACGGCTCCACTATAAAGCACGTTTAGACATGCACACCTTAAACCCCAACAAAACAACCAAAAAACAAGATTAAATCATATTTTATGGATTAAAATATTTAGTTATGTATGGGCTTTTGAACATGATTATATAGCTTAAACCCATTTTCAAAACTTTTTACTCGGTAAAAATTTCAACGGGTCCACTATGAAGCCCATTTAGAAATGCACGCCTTAAAACCAAAAAAATTGACGAAAATTAAGATTAAATCATATTTTATGAATTAAAAATTCTAGATATGGGTTTTTGAACATCATTATATAGCTTAACCTCATTTTTAGAAGTTTTTACTCTGCTGAAATTCTAACTGGTCCACTGTAAAGCCCTTTCAGGCATGCACGCCATAAACCCCAACAAAATGGCTAAAAAATAAGATTAAATCACATTTCATGACTTAAAATATTTATTTATGTGATTTTGAATATGATTATATAGCTTAACCTCAATTTCAAAACTTTTTACTCGGTTAAAATTCTAACAAGTCCACTATAAAGCTCACCTACACATGCTCGCCTTAAAACCTAAAAAATAGCTGCAAAATAAGATTAAATCAAATTTTATGAATTAAAATATTTATTTATGGGCTTTTGAACATGATTATATATCTTAACCACATTTTTAGAAATTTTTACTTGGTGAAAATTCCAACGGGTCCACTATAAAGCCCATTTAGTCATGCACGTCTTAAACCCAGCCAACTAGCCACAAAATAAGATTAAATAAAATTTTATGAGTTAAAATATTTGATTATGGGATTTTGATTATGATTATATAGTTTAAACTCAATTTTAGAACTTTTTACTCGGTTAAAATTCTAAATGGTCCACTGTAAAGCCCATTTAGACATGCATGCCTTAAACCCAACAAAACGGCCAAAAAATAATATTGAATCATATTTTATGACTTAAAATATTTAGGTATGGGCTTTTGAATATGATTATATAGCTTATATTCAAATTCAAAACTTTTTATTCGGTTAAAATTCCAACGGGTCCACTATGAAGCTCATTTAGACATGCACGCCTTAAACACCAACAAAACGACCGTAAAATAAGATTGAATCAATTTTTATGAGTTAAAATACTTATTTATGGGTTTTGGAATATCATTGTATAACTTAACCTCATTTTCAAAAATTTTTACTCGGTTAAAATTACAACGGGTCCACTGTAAAACCCATTTAGTCATGCAGGGCTTAAAACCCAACAAAATGGTCGCAAAATAGATTAAATCAAATTTTATGAATTAAAATATTTAGTTATGGGCTTTTGAACATACATGATTATACAGCTTACCACAATTTTAGAACTTTTTACTCAGTTAAAATTCCAACAGGTCCACTGTAAAGCCCATTTAGATATGCACTCCTTAAACCCAACTAAACGAACGGAAAATAAGATTAAATCAATTTTCATGACTTAAAATATTTAGTTAAGGGCTTTTGAATATGATTATATAGCTTAACCTCAATTTCATAACTTTTTACTCTGCTAAAATTCCAACGGGTCCACTGTAAAGCCCATTTAGACATGCACGCCTTAAACCCCAACAAAACGACCAAAAAATAAGATTAAATGACATGACTTAAAATATTAATTTATGGGCTTTTGAACTTGATTATATAACATAACCTAATTTTTAGAACTTTTTACTCGGTTAATATTCCAAGGGGTAGAAATCTCGGACAATATCCTTGTAGCCTATGAATTGGTGCACTATATCAATTTAGGGGGCACGAATCATTCTCAGGGCGTTGCATTGAAATTAGACATGGAGAAAGCATTTGATCGTGTCGAGTGGTCCTTCCTCCCACAGGTTATGCTTAAAATGGGATTTGCAGAATCATGGATTGATATCATTATGAGATGTATTTCTTCTGTCTCCTTTATTGCTCGAGTAAATGGATCTCTTTCGCTAGTTTTTCACCCCCAGTGAGGTTTAAGACAGGGGGCCCTCTTTCCCCTATTTTATTCCTTATATGCACTCAAGGACTCTCACCTACCCTCCTTGCTAAGCAAGAGACTGGGCGACTCCAGGGCCTTCATGCTAGTCAAAATGGGCCTCGAGTGAACCACCTGCTCTTTGCTGATGATAGCATGGTTTTTCATCTGGAACAACATTACAGAGGCTTCCCACTTAAAATATATCCTCTAACTATATGCCTATTCCTCTGGCCAGGCGGTAAACTTTGACAAATCGACTATATTCTTTAGCCCCCGAACCCCACCTGAAGATAAGCATGCGGTCTATGTTATCCTTGGAGTTCGGGAAGTAGATGACCTGGAGATTTACCTTGGTGTTGCTTTCCTGATTCGAAAAAATAAAACTGCCCCGTTAGGCTTTACTAGGGATAAGGTGGACTATCACATGTCTAATTGGGACAAACACCTCCTCTCATACAGTGGTTGGAAGGTTTTCATTAAATCTGTAATTCAATCTTTGCCTCAATATATGATGTCATGCTAGCTTCTACCTCAAAATATTATCGATGACATGACGAAGTCTGTCTGTCGTTATTGGTGGTTTGGGAAGAATAATAAACGGGGTTGGCCACTGATTCCTTGGGACACTATCTGTTCACTAAAATCAACATAGGGTATTGGCTTTCGGGACATGCACCTTTTTTTAATATTGACCTTCTCAAAAAACAAATTTGGCGCCTAACAATAGAAACTAATTCTTTGTTTGCTCAGATCTATAAGGCCAAATATTATCCATCTGGGAATATTTTGGAGTCCGAGACTACTAAGAAGGATTCCTTTGCATGGAAATGTATTCATCAGGCCATGATGAAACTTAAATCGGGGTTCTTTTGGAGGCCATGGATGGATAATAAAATACGAGTACACTCTGATAAATGGGGAGGTGTGTCTGCAATCAACCTTTAAGGTGAATATGAGGATCGCGATGAGCTGCCTATTCGATGTCGTGATTTCATGTTACCCGGGCAAACTAGATGGGATGAAATGAAAGTTCATCACTACTTTGAATTGGATGATGTCAACAATGTCCTTAGCATTCCAATTATCAATGACCAACATGATTCACTTATGTGGAGCAATCACGATTCAGGCATATACATGGTACGATCTGGATACTCGTACCTACAGCGATCGTCGACCCCCATTAATAGACCTCCTCGTATTTGGAAAATTGTATCAAAATTATCAATCTTACCAAAAATCTATACTTTTGGTTGGCGAATTACCCATGAAGATCTTTCGACCAAACATCATCTTCATACGGCGAATCTTAACCCCGGTCTCTGCCCCCTTTGCCACACAGACCAAGAAACAACATCTCATGCTTTTCGTGACTGCCTGGGTGCCAATGAGGCCCTGCGACTAGCTTGTCTGCCAAGTTTATTCATCACCAGTAATACATATTCTATTATATCTTGGCTTGAGGAAGGGGCTGCATGTTTATCGTGTCAGTCCTTTACTCTGTTGTTAACAGTTCTTTGGAACCTATAGAATAGGCACAATGATTTGGTCCATAATCATCTTATACAACCTCCTTGTCTCACATTCATTAATTCTCAGGGGATTCTACGAGACTACGCAGTGGAAAATTGAACCAGCTTGACCTCACATCTACCAGGCGAACCTACCCTTGCGCAACTGCGTTGGCAGCCCCCATGCTCTGAATCCATTAAGATCAACTCGGATAGGGCTTTTGATCCTCTCACCAAAGTTGCTGTTGTGGGTGTTGTGGCACGCGATGCCAGTGGAGCGGTCTTGGGAGGGTAATCTTACCCATTAGGTGTTTGCTTGGATGTTGCCTCGGCAGAAGCACAAGCGGTCATTACTGGTATTCTTCTTGGAAAATATCATGGATGGTCCAACGTGGTTATTAAAACGGATTTGGCTATTGTAGCTAACAAATTAAATCGGTAGTGTACTGATTTGTCTATAATGAGCTCGTGATGCAGCTAATTTTTCTATCAATTTTGCTCCTAGGGTGGCAAACAATGGTGCTCGCACACTTGCCTCTAGGGCTCTGCAGACTATTTCGTCCATCTCATTCTCCTCGGATTACCCTGATTATTTACATACTTTTGTAACTAATGAGATTAATTAAATATAACTTTTAGGGTACTCTTTTCTCCTTAGGGGCTCATCTGGGGGCTCTTGGCCACGTGTGACTTTAGAGGGGTTTTAAATGAGGCCCACCGTTCTTCAAAAAAAAATCCAAACAGTCCACTATAATGCCCACAGAGACATGCACGCGTTAAACCCCAACAAAACAGACGAAAAACAAGTTTAAATCACTTTTTATGAATTAAAATATTTAGTTATGGATTTTTGAACATGATTATATAGCTTAATCCCATTTTTAGAAATTTTTACTCGGTTAAAATTCCAATGGGTCCACTGTAAAAGCCCATTTAGACATGCACGCCTTAAAACCCAACAAAATGGCCGCAAATTAAGATTAAATCAAATTTTATGAATTAAAATATTTAGCTATGGGCTTTTGAACATGCTTATACAGCTTAACCTCAATTTTAGAACTTTTTACTTGGTTAAAATTTGCAACGGGTCCACTATAAAGCCCATTTAGAAATGCATGACTTAAACCCAACAAAATGGCAAAAAATAAGATTAAATCACATTTTATGACTTAAAATATTTAGTTATGAGCTTTTGAACATGATTATATAGCTTAACCTAATTTTCAAAAAATTTTGCTCGGTTAAAATTCCAACGGGTCCAATATAAAGCCTATTTAGATATGCACGCCCCAAACCCAACAAAACGGCTACAAAATAAGATTAAATAAAATTTAATGAGTTAAAATATTTGATTATAGGCTTTTGGTTATGATTATATAGCTTAACCTTAATTTTATGAGTAAAAATAAAAATTTATGAGTAAAAATATTTGATTATGGGCTTTTGGTTATGATTATATAGCTTAACCTTAATTTTAGAACTTTTTACTCTATTAAAATTCAACGAGTCCATTGTAAAGCCCATTTAGACATACACGCCTAAAACCTCAACAAAATGGCTGCAAAATATGACTAAATCAAATTTTATGAATTAAAATATTTATTTATGGGCTTGTGAACATGATTATGCAGCTTAACCTCAATTTTAGAACTTTTACTCCTTTAAAATTCAAACGGGTCCACTATAAAGCCTATTTAGACATTCACGCCTTAAAACCAACAAAGAAGCCCAAAAATAAGATTAAATCACATTTTATGACGTAAAATATTTAGTTATGGGATTTTGAATATGATTATACAGTTTAATCTCAATTTCAAAAAATTTTACTAGTTTAAAATTCCAACAAGTCTACTATAAAGCACATTTAGACATGCACTCCTTAAGCCCCAACAAAAAGGCCAAAAAATAAGATTAAATCACATTTTATGTCTTAAAATATTAATTTATGGGCTTTTGAACATTATTATATAGCTTAACCTCATTTTCGGAACTTTTTACTCGATTAAAATTCCAACGGGTCCACTATAATGCCCATTTAGACATGCACGCTTTAAACCCCAAGAAAAAAATGAAAGATAAGATTAAATCACATTTTATGAATTAAAATATTTAGTTATGGGCTTTTGAAAATGTTTTGTAATATCCCAAATTTTTGGCTAGTGACCAAAATGTAAATTTTGGGGTTAAAGTATAAACTTTGGAAAAGTTTAGGGACTAAAGTGTAAATTTCCCCAATAAGTAATTTTATTCGGTATAAATGAATCGGATCGAAATAAGTACCTTGATATCGGTTTTAAGAATTAAGATGCAGTAAAAGGTACCGAATTTGGATCAAATAAAATTGTTAAGCGTGCTCAGGCTAGAGAAATATTAGGATGTGTGACATCCGAGAAGGTCCCATAAAAGTGTTTATGATCGATATATTGGACTCAGTAAGAGTATAGGATATTCATATGGATTATCGATAAAGGAATTCTAAGAGAAATTTTATCCTATGAAGATTTTTGATAAGTATCGGGAAAATAGAATGAGTTAAGAAAATTTCGTCTAAGATCTTTGGAAAGAAAAATTTTATGAGATGATATTGTGGATTTCCCGAATATGGAAATATAGAATTATTGGAATAAATCTGACAGCTCGATAAAGGTAAAATCGCAGTAGAAGTATTTTATGAATATCGGGAAATAAGATCGAACTGAAATTTCAGAGGCTGATCCAAAAGCCATGGAAAAGCCATAAAATACTATTTTATGAATATTTTAATATAGTTGGTTGGATTCCAACTAGACTTAGTTGAATTTTTACAAAAATGGCAAACTAGTAAATAAAAACTAGTTGGAGGGCAAATTGGTCATTTGGCCCCAATGGCAATTTTGAAATATTTAAAAATTTATAAGTTCAATTTTGGAAAGAGGAAATGGAAGATTAAATCTTGGCTCTTGATTGATGATAAAATAATCTCAACATTGGATAAAAAGGGTAAAATTGTAATTTCACTATTAAATTAATTTAATATTCATTTAATAGTTATATGTGTAAAATAATAGTGAAAAGATGAATAGAATGTTCATCTTTTCCAGCCAAAAACATGAGAGCTAGGGAAAGAAAGAGAAAATTTTTCCAAGCTCGATTCAAGCCTCAAAACTCTGTTTTCAGGTAATCTCTTCAACTGCAAAGTTGTTCTACTCTTCAAGCTCTATCTTTTGATATCAATAATTCATGGAATTCATGCTTGATTGATGATAATTTACATGAGAAAGAAATTAGGGTTTATGGATCAATTGGGGCTTTTGAGATTTTATGATTCCATGATTGAATTCAAGTTGAAATCGAGTTAGTATGATGTTAAAATCATGATATTGAGTTGGGATTTAAGTTCTACGTGTTTTTATTTTTATGAAGATGATTAGGGTTTATGGATTCAAGTTTAATTTAGGGTTTGTAATGTTGACTTAATGATGTAGTAAGCTTGAATTGTTATTTGGAAGCAAAACCCTAAGTTAAAGGTATAGGGACCATTTTGGAAAGTTTAAAAGTTAGAGGACCAAATCTGTTTTTTATGATTCTGGTGTGTATTTATGTTATTAATGATGTTAGAGACATGAAATTGAAGTTAGAATGTTAAATTGATGTTGAATCGAATTAGTGACCATTTTGACAAATTGTCAAAGTTAAGTGACCAAATCAAAAATGAAGTTTTGTATGGGGGCTAAATCTGATTTTTAGTTGTAATGATGGAGTTATAAGGTAGTAATGTTGAATTGAGGACTAATTTGCAAAGTTAAGAAGCTTGAATCCTTATCTTTGCATTTTAGTGACTATTTTGTCAAAGAATGAAAAATAAGGGAGAATCATTTTGAATAATTATTTGGTGAAGAAGGTGATGAGTTGGTGGTTTAAAGAAAGCAATTGGACTAAATTTAAAAGTAGAGAAGTAAGGAGAAGTTAGTATAAAAATTTGAAGTTTATTTATGGAAGCTGTATAGAAAACTGGATTATGGCAGTAAGTTTGAAAATTCACCATAAATTCTAAAAAAATGGCTATATGGTGAATTTTATACCAATGTAAAATTTTGTCCGTCTAGTTTCGTTTCCAACAAACGGAAACTGATTTCGAGTTTCGAGTCAAAAGATATGAATTTTTAAGTGACGAAGGGTCAGAAAACAAAGCACCAGTCTATTCCGAATTCCAACTCTGTATTTGACTTTGAAAATTCGCCATAAATCGTACAAGTTGAATCCAGACTATGAATTTATATGGGTGAAAAGCTTATTGAATCTAGTTTCTTTCAGAACAAACGGAGTCGAATTCCGAGTTGTAAATTATTTTATAGAAATATTTCTTTGAATGTAGTGCAATCTGCCAGAAAATGAGAATCGATATATTTTGTATCTAAGGTTAATTAGTAAGCTTGAAAGGGGTTAATGGAAGTTCAAATTGGTCACTAAGGACCATAATGAGTTTTCAAACAATTCAAGGAAGGAAGGAAATTTTGGAAAATATGTATATTCGAATGATTAGATTTGATAGCATGTTTGAGAAATTGTTAGATTTGAATCTAACAATTTGTTGTTTACATTTATGTGATTAATGAAGTTTGACTGAATCAAAAGAGGGTTCAAGGTACTATGAAAGAAAGGATCGAATAAAGCTTAGTGAGGCAAGCTAATAAATGGCCCAGGTGAGTGCATTTATATGTTTTGAAATGTATTTTAGTAGACTTTTAAGAATTTTATTTACTTGATTTTATTGAAATGATAACATGGTTTTTGTATAAGTTATATGATGTTTTACAAGCAAAGGAAAAAGGTTAGTATATGATAGAGTATGAACTGCCCTATTATGTTCTATTGTGGCAAGTTATTATTGAATAATGGTGATATATGAATCATTTACAAAATGATAATTTACAAGTTATTGATATGGATTTATTGCCCAAGTTTATGATAGAGAGTTACAGTATAGTGGCATGCCATTAGAGGTCTAGCAATCTGGGAATGCGTGTAGCTACACACCGATCTTCGGATCTATATGTTTACCAGCACTTTATGTGTCTATATGTTTTCGGCACTTTACGTGTCTACAAGTTATTGTCACTTTGGTGACTAGTACTCAAGGAGTACCGACCTTGCATACTTAAGTTTCTCTCTATACATAAAATTATATTATAGAGAGTTACAGTATAGTGGCATGTCATTAGAGGTCTAGTAGTCTGGGACTGCGTGTAGCTACACACCGATCTTCTGATCTATATGTTTACCGACACTTATGTGTCTATATGATGACGACACTTATGTGTCTATATGATGTCGACACTCATGTGTCTATATGATGTCGACACTTATGTGTCTATATGATATTGACACTTATGTGTCTATATGATGCCAACACTTATGTGTCTATATGTTACTGGTGCACTTTATGTGTCTATATGTTTATCGTCACTTCGGTGACTAGTACTCTGGGAGTACCGATCTCGCATACTTAAGTTTCTCTCTATATAAAATTCTTGGGCTAAAGGTATAAAGAATTGATATAAGTAATCTTAATATGATTCAAAAGGGAAACAAAAGATTTTTTGAGAATATTAAATTGACTTACCATGCCTAACATATGTATATAAGATGTTGATTTTTACAGGTTACATGACAAATGAAAAATTTTGATATATGTTAGTACATGTGAGGTAACGTATTTTATTAGGCATGAAAATGGTAAGTAAGTTCTTAAAAGTTGGTAAGTAGTGATATGATGTTAAAGGAATAGAACACGCACATTCATTAGCTTGTAACATGATATATATGTCCATGCATTGATGTATAAATGACATATTATGATAAATGAACAAACAAGAAAATATTATGATATTAGCATATAGTAAGTTATCACTAATGCAACATAAAAGTTAATGCATTGACATATATCATGCTATATAAATGTAGCCATAAAGTTTAATAAGTTTAAATTATTATTAATTTTGTTTATTGTCTCACTAAGTGAAAACTTAGCGTGTGTTTGATTCACACGTAGGTTAAGATGGAGTACTTGAAGAGGAGTTGAGCATACTGATCAAGCTTCAATCTGCAAAACATCAGTAAGATATTCTAGCTTATGATAATCTCTAGTGGGCATGTAATTATTTATTCGCTGGTAGTATATGATGCATTAAATTAAATTAAACGATAGATAATTGATCAGTTTTAATGATGAATCATATATGGATAAAGCAAGATAAGGTATTAGTAATATGAAAGAATAAACTAACGTAGAAAGGAAGCTTAATTTGTTAATATGAATAAACGGTAAGCTTAAAAAGGTAGTAAATAATGTTTAATCAGTTTAAATTTTTATTTATTGGTAATCGCTTAAGGATTTTAAAATCAAGAAAGGGCCTAGGCCGTGAACCTATTTTCACCCTGAATTGCATTATCGTTTTAATAACTGACTAATATGTTTTACAAACTAATTCAGGGTCGAAATTAGCCAACTACACATAAGTTATGATTTCAAGAAAATCGAGAAAAGGGATAGATTAATAAGGACAATATTTATATGTATAAAAAAATATTATAAGTCAGGATTTTTTTAAACGACTCTATAACATCTTTAATGTACATTCGTTCTACGAGTATACGTTAAGGGTGTTACATGTTTATATAGCTTAACCTCATTTTCAATAATTTTTACTCGGATAAAATTCCAACAGGTCCACTATTAAAGCTCATTTAGGCATGCACGCCTTAAACACAACAAAACGGCCACAAAATAGGTTTAAATTAAATTTTATGAGTTAAAATATTTGATTATGGGCTTTTGAATATGATTATATACCTTAACCTCAATTTTAGAATTTTTTACTCGGTTAAAATTCCAGCGAGTCTACTATAAAGCCCATTTAGACATGCACGCCTTAAACCCAACAAAACGGCCACAAAATAAGATTAAATCAAATTTTATGAGTTAAAATATTTAATTATGGGCTTTTGAATATGATTATATAGCTTAGCCTCAATTTTAGAATTTTTTTACTCGATTAAAATTCCAACGGGTCCACTATAAAGCCCACTTAGACATGCACGCCTTAATGTAACACCCTCTACCCAATTCAGAAGAAAATCGAAATAGAAGATGTCATTAGAATAGAATACAGAAATCAAAAGTAGACTCATATGATCAAAAGAGAAAACTTCAACTAAATCTAGGGGCTTACAAAAATTTTCTCATACCACTTAAGAATTTAAACATAATTCATAAGAATTAAATTCCTTTCTCTCCTTCAATATTAATTAATTTAAACTTATTCAATTCTTGATAGTGTTCAAATAGACACATGGATAAAAGTATTCAAACAAATCTCATTTGTATAGATAGTCTGACAAAACATATATCTGCACTCAAGAGAAGATTCAAGAATCAAATAAGCACATTAACTTATTTAACTTAGTCTTAAGAACTGAGCATTCTTATACATGTAGATTTCAAGATTTCAATTATAGGATTACAATTATATGATACTACACAATTAGCATTTCTAAATATCAAGGTTATTCGAACAATTAACAAGGGTGGTCTTACAACAAAAGGTCAAGAAGGATTAAAGCCACTCATACATTTTATACACCTAGGTCAATGTTTTTATACCAACTTAACTTAGCTTAAACAAGGTTTTATTTATTGAAAGCCTAACCAGAGTTTTTATTCTTCTAAGCTTAATCAACTTTTCAAAGATTATAACTGAGTTCTCTCGAATTTCTTATCAAACTTGTCAGAGTTCATAACATGTCTTTTTAGTGGCTTATCAAAACATATCAAAGTTCTTATCAAAGACTATCGGAGATCAATAACAGAGTTTATTTGAATTCATAATATTACTTACTAGAATTTCTTTTCAAAAGTTAGTATCTGAATCCAAATCTTTTAAATCATTTGCCTTGGATCACTTTTAGACATGGGTAACATTGGTCTGAGTTTGAACGTATTGGTATGAGGTACACATAGCCCAAAGCACATAGCAATGGTTAGTGTCAGAACATAGCAACCTAACTTCTCATCTATCCAACTGACTGTCGCCAATCTCCTTATCATCTCCCCCGTTACCTCCTATTGTCGCCAATATATCACATATATATATAGGGTCGTCACCCTTGAGCCGTAGCTCATGGATCGTAGTCCCAAATTATACCTTTGTACTATGACAAAGTGTCCAAGGACTTCCATTGTTTAGGCAACTTAAATATTTTAACTTTGAGAATTAGGAGGGTATCTTATAACATAACTAATTTCTTTCTTTCTTTCCTTAGTGTCTTATAACAATAAATAAGCCTTTAGCTTCTTAAGGCTTAGGTTTCATGAACTTATAACATTGGAATTTAACTCATTTATTAGAATCTTATAACATTATAGATCAGAATTAGCTTTAAGCTTTATAACAAAGTATACATATAAATATATACAAACAATTCAGTCCACATTTTCAATGTACACACATATGTATTCAAAACAGTTCTCATGCATTTCTTACATACTCAAACAGTCCACATTTTCATATTCACTTATGCATACTCACAACAGTCTTTGTATACTTACACAAGGAACAAAATAGTCCAGGATACTTATACATACATGTACGTACTCAAAACAGTCTACGTATACACAACTTCACATTCAATATAGTCCAGCAATGTTCATATTTATGCAAAACAGTCCCTTTTTCATGTAGGTATTAATTCATATGCAAAACAGCCCAGCAATGTTTATATTTATGCAAAACAGTCTCTTTTTCATGTAGGTATTAATTCATATGCAAAACAGCCCAGCAATGTTCACATTTATGCAAAACAGTCCCTTTTTCATGTAGGTATTAATTCATATACAAAACAGCCCAGCAATGTTCACATTTATGCAAAACAGTCCCTTTTTCATGTAGGTATTAATTCATATACAAAACAGCCCAGCAATGTTCATATTTATGCAGAACAGTCCCTTTTTCATGTAGGTATTAATTCTTAAACAAAACAGCCCAGCAATGTTCATATTTATGCAAAACAGTCCCTTTTTCATGTAGGTATTAATTCTTAAACAAAACAGCCCAGAAATGTAAATATTTATGCAAAACAGTCCCTTTTTCATGTAGGTATTAATTCATATACAAAACAGCCCCGCAATGTTCATATTTATGCAAAACAGTCCCTTTTTCATGTAGGTATTAATTCTTATACAAAACAGCCCGGCAATGTTCATATTTATGCAAAACAGCCCCTTTTTCATGCAGGTATTAATTCATATACAAAATAGACCGACAATGTTCATATTTATGCAAAACAGTCCCTTAAATTTGTATACAAATCTAAATGAACAAATCATCAATCGAGCATTATATTTGCACCATCCTGAAAATTCTCCTAACATGAATTGGCCTACAACAGCCTTAATAGTTCATGGTTCGAACAGTTTTTAACTCAATTCTTTCAACAATAATTTGAGTTTAAAACAGCAACATGTCTTTCAATACTACATTTGCAAAATTTCAAAGGTGTAAGAATTTATGCAAACACATGTATATACATATATCATTCGGTCAAAGCCATAAGTTCATGACATGAGCTAAGTTTTCCCTTGATTCAAACAGCAACATAATCCATGGAAGAGTTGAAATTAAATCCTATGACAACTCTAAATTATGAGATAAAAAAGCATGCTTACATCTTCTCTTTAATACTCAAAGGGGATTCGGAGAGCCTTCAACAATCAATCTCAAATCCTCTAGCTTTTCATGACTATTTCCCTCTCTCCCCACTTTTGGAGAGTCTCGGCTATATGAGGAAGAAGGAGACAATGGCTAATTTTTTCCACCTAGCCGGCCCCTTTCTCACATGTCTCTTCACAAAGGTGACATGTTTACAAGGTTTTTAAATCTTTGCATTCTTACATGCAAGCATCTTAATAATCTAGTTATTCAAATTAAAACTTCTTGATTTGGTTAGCCTATTTTCCTATCTTTACTTTTGGTCCTTACCATTTAATCCCTATACTGAAAGCATCTTAAATTCATTCGAATCTGACTTGAATTGGTCAAAAACTTCTAGGTCACTATTTGGGGTATTACACTTAAACCCTAACAAAATGGCTGCAAAATAAGATTAAATCAAATTTTATGAATTAAAATATTTATTTATGGGATTTTTACTAGGTTAAAATTCCAACGGGTCCACTATAAAGCCCATTTAGATATGCACGCCTTAAACCCAACAAAACGGCCACGAAATAAGATTAAATAAAATTTTATGAGTTAAAATATTTGATTATGGGCTTTTGATTATGATTATATAGCTTAAACTCAATTTTAGAACTTTTTACCCGGTTAAAATTCCAACGACTCCACTATAAAGCCCATTTAGACATGCACGCCTTAAACCCCAACAAAATGGTTGCAAAATAAGACTAAATCAAATTTTATGAATTAAAATATTTATTTATGGGCTTTTGAACAATATTATACAACTTAACCTCAATTTTAGAACTTTTTACTCGGTTAAAATTCTAACAGGTCCACTGTAAAGCCCATTTAGACATGCAGGCCTTAAAACCAACAAAATAGATGAAAAATAAGATTAAATCACATTTTATGACTTAAAATATTTATTTATGGGATTTTGAACATGATTATACAGTTTAATCTCAATTTCAAAACTTTTTACTAGTTTAAAATTCCAACAGGTCTACTATAAATCACATTTAGACATGCACGCCTTAAGCCCCAACAAAAGGCGAAAAAATAAGATTAAATCACATTTTATGACTTAAAATATTTATTTTTGGGCTTTTGAACATGATTATATAGCTTAACCTCATTTTCAGAACTTTTTACTCTGTTAAAATTCCAACAGGTCCACTATACTGCCCATTTAGACATGCACGCCTTAAATCCAACAAAACGAACGAAAAATAAGATTAAATCACATTTTGTGAATGAAAATATTTAGTTATGGGCTTTTGAAAATGATTATACAGCTTAACCTCATTTTCAGTAATTTTTACTCTGTTAAAATTCCAACGGATCCACTGTTAAAGCCCATTTAGACATGCACGCCTTACACACAACAAAACGGTCACAAAATAAGATTAAATAAAATTTTATGAGTTAAAATATTTGATTATGGGCTTTTTAATATGATTATATACCTTAACTTCAATTTTAGAATTTTTTACTTGGTTAAAATTCCAACAGGTCTACTATAAAGCCCATTTAGACATGCACGCCTTAAACCCAACAAAACGGCCACAAAATAAGACTAAATCAAATTTTATGAGTTAAAATATTTGATTATGGGCTTTTGAATATGATTATATAGCTTAACCTCAATTTTAGAATTTTTTTACTCAGTTAAAATTCCAACGGGGACACAACAAAGCCCACTTAGACATGCACGCCTTAAACCCTAGCATAATGGCCGCAAAATAAGATTAAATCAAATTTTATGAATTAAAATATTTATTTATGGGATTTTAAACATGATTATATAGATTAACGACATTTTCAAAAAATTTTACTCGGTTAAAATTCTAATTGGTCCACTGTAAAACCCATTTTGACATGCACGCCTTAAGCCCAACAAAACGACAACAAAATAAGATTAGATAAAATTTTATGAGTTAAAATATTTTATTATGGGATTTTTATTACGATTGTATAGCTTAACCTCAATTTTAGAACTTTTTACTAGGTTAAAATTCCAACGAGTCCACTGTAAAGCCCATTTAGACATGCACGCCTTAAACCCCAACAAAAGAACCACAAAATAAGATTAAATAAAAATTTATGAGTAAAAATATTTAAATATGGGCTTTTGATTATGATTATATAGCCTAACCTCAATTTTAGAATTTTTTTACTCGGTTAAAATTCCAATAGGTCCACTGTAAAGCACACTTAGACATGCACGCCTTAAACCCTAAAAAAATGTCCGCGAAATAAGATTAAATCAAATTTTATGAATTAAAATATTTATTTATGGGCTTTTGAACATGATTATATAACTTAACCTCATTTTTAGAACTTTTTACTCGGTTAAAATTCAGTGGGTCCACTGTAAAGCCCATTTAGACATACACTCCTTAAACCCCAAAAAATGGCTGCAAAAATAAGATTAAATCAGATTTTATAAATTAAAATATTTAGTTATTGGCTTTTGAACATGTTTATATAGCTTAACCTCAAATTTAAAACTTTTTACTCCGTTAAAATTCCAACGGATCCACTATAAAGCCCATTTAGACATGCACGCCTTCAAACCAACAAAACGGCCGAAAAATAAGATTAAATCACATTTTATGACTTAAAATATTCAGTTATGAGATACTAAATATGATTATACAGTTTAACCTCAATTTAAAAACTTTTTACTAGTTTAAAATTCTAACAAGTCTACTATAAAGCACAATTAGACATGCACGCCTTAAGCCCCGACAAAAAGCAAAAAATAAGATTAAATAACATTTTATGACCTAAAATATTTATGGGCTTTTGATCATGATTATATAGCTTAACCTCATTTTCAGAACTTTTAACTCGGTTAAAATTCAAACGGGTCCACTATAATGCCCATTTAGACATGCACGCCTCAAACCCCAACAAAATGAACAAAAAATAAGATTAAATCACATTTTATGAATTAAAATATTTAGTTATGGGGTTTTGAAAATAATTATATAGATTAACCTCATTTTTTTAATTTTTACTCGGTTAAAATTCCAATGGGTCCACTATTAAAGCTCATTTAGACATGCACGCCTTAAACACAACAAAACGGCCACAAAATAAGATTAAATCAAATTTTATGAGTTAAAATATTTGATTATGGGCTTTTGAATATGATTATATACCTTAACCTCAATTTTAGAATATTTTATTCGATTAAAATTCTAACAGGTCTACTATAAAGCCCACTTAGACATGCATGCCTTAAACCCAACAAAACGGCCACAAAATAAGATTAAATCAAATTTTATAAGTTAAAATATTTGATTATGGGTTTTTGAATATGATTATATAGCTTAACCTCAATTTTAGAACTTTTTACTCGGTTAAAATTTTAAGGGGTCCACTATAAAGCCCACTTAGACATGCACGCCTTAAACCCTAACAAAATGGTTGCAAAATAAGATTAATTCAAATTTTATGAATTAAAATATTTATTTATGGGATTTTGAACATGATTAGACATCTTAACCTCATTTTCATAAATTTTTACTCGGTTAAATTCTAACGGGTCCACTGTAAAGCCCATTTAGACATGCACGCCTTAAACCCAACAAAACGGCCACAAAATAAGATTAAATAAAATTTTATGAGTTAGAATATTTGATTTTGGGCTTTTATTATGATTATATAGCTTAACCTCAAATTTATAACTTTTTACTCGGTTAAAATTCTAACGGGTCCACTGTAAAGCCCATTTAGACGTGCACGCCTTAAACCCCCAACAAAACGTCCAAAAATAAGATTAAATCACAGTTTATGACTTAAAATATTTAGTTTTAGGCTTTTGAACTTGATTATATATCTTAATCTCATTTTCAAAAATTTGTACTCGATTAAAATTCCAACGGGTCCACTGTAAGGCCCATGTAGACATACACGCCTTACACACAACAAAATGGCCGCAAAATAATATTAAATCAAATTTTATGAGTTAAAATATTTGATTATGGGCTTTTAAATATGATTATACTGCTTAACCTCATTTTTAGAAACTTTTACTCGTTTAAAAATCCAACGGGTCTACTATAAAGCTCATTTTGACATGCACCCCTTAAACCCCAACAAAATGGTCGAAAAATAAGATTAAATCACATTTTATGAATTAAAGTATTTATGTATGGGTTTTTGAACATGATTATATAGCTTAACCTCATTTTTTGAAAATTTTACTCAGTTAAAATTCCAACGGGTACTTTGTAAACATAACACCCTTGACTCCGATGTCACATTGGGCCCTAAGCCCAAAACCCTTACTAATAAATATTTTTTCGTTTTTGAGCCCAAAAACATGATAAATCAAATAAAACATAAGTCTATACATTTAAAACATAGTTAAAATCAAAATATTTAAAATAGTATTCATGGAGCTCCAATCACAAAAACTTAAAACATTCGTCTTTGAATACTTGGTACAAAATAAGTGTTAGAAATTACATATAGGGTCCTACGAAATACATAGTCCATTACATCTAGCAATTGTACTCATCAACTAAAGTCGATGCTGAAACCCAAGCCTTGATGGTGCTCCTTCAAACCTCACGGCAACCTACTTACCTGCTAACAAAAACAACGATTCCAAATGTTGAGCTAACAAAGCTCACTGGATACACCGCCACTCAACCATGCTTCATGCAAATCATAAATAAGGGAATGCAACATGAATGAAATCATGGCAAGATAACGATGGCGCTACAATAATCGCCTAAACACATAGCATCATGAATGTATGATCACGCACACAGCATATACATGTATCTCAAGAGTTCATATAGCATCATATTGATAACACCCAATAATATTAGGTGAGGCCCACGTCCACAAATCATCGGAATCCTACACTATGAGTAAGGCCCGCGTCCACGAATCATTGGGATCCTATACTCGTAGGATAAGGCCCGCTTCCACAAAGCATCGGGATCCTACATCCCTGCTCGGAATCTCTTATCAAGCATCCTCGAATGAGGCTCACGTTCATAAAGCATCGAGATCCTACATTTGGGAGTATTCAAGGTGTTGCAACACACTTTTATGGGTATCAAAATTCCAATTTCAAGGGTCTTAGCCATCACAAAACATCGATCGATCCACCTAGGATCCCTATGGGTTTTTACCTCACACAAATTATCCATTTTTTTACCAAATCATTAGCCTCTTATTTCTCATACGAGGTCTAAATGTTCGTTTCTCAGTTTTAATATTCATTTTAAACCTTAAGAGACCTCTTGGACCCTTTACCTCGAATTATAGAACCCCTGAACGCAAACCCAAGTTTCTTGGGTAGATTGCTCAGCGAGTACCGATACTCTTATATAGGTATCGGTATGCCCCTCTAGGTATCGGTACTCTTCTACGAGTACCGATACTCAAATTAGGTTTGAAAGAAATGGTGCAACAAGTCGTACTATACGCTCATCTCTGTGTCGGTACTCAACATTGATATGTGATCCTCCACTTACCGATCCCTACCTATACCGATACTTCTACCTTTGCATACCGGTACGCGAAAGCCTTCCTCAGGTAATGTAACGGCAGTACTAATACGCCCCCTAGCATACTGATACACTAAAACGCTATTGGAATTCTTATCAAGCAGGGGGTACCGATACACGAAAGCTGTACCAGTACGCCCTAACAAGCCGTCCCCTTTATCACAAAGGCGTACCGATACTGGACACTCTGTATCGGTGCGCGATCCCATAATTCAAAGACTAGGTTAGGATGTCACCTAGAAATCCTGCTTAACCTATATGGTTAAGCCCCAAATCGATCCTACAAGTTATGGTGAAGCTTTTAAGTGGGTTTCTACCAATTTTAAGCCCTTACAACATCAAACCCACATTTTACCATTAGATGGTTAACCAAGGCATATCAAACCATAAACACCCAAATCATGCACAAAGACTTTTTTTATGATTTCCAGGAAATGATAGGAGTTAGCAGTGTACTAACCTTGATTCCACAGTTGAGAATAAAGCCTTTAGCACAACTTCAAACCTTGTTATTCCCTTGATCCTTGGAAGAGCTCCCAACCTCTTTCACTACAAGAGACATTACCAAACATGTTACAACATTGCTAGGGAATTAAAGGAGCCAAAGACATATATCTAAACGAGAATGAAACTCATAAAAACCCATTCCCATTCTCCCTCCACAACCCCCACTAAAACACCCTTCTCCACCAAAACTAACCATTCATACCTTGAAATGTAGATCACTAAAAGATTTTAAAACTTATACTCAATGTGCTTGCATTTTCGATCTGCATAGGCCTTTTGACGATCAAAGGCCTATTGCAACCTTTCCTTGATGATCTGAAACTTCTCTTCGATTTGTCTAACCAGATCGGATCCCATAATCCTCCTCTCATTAAGCTCGATCCAACATAAAGGTGTCCTACACCTACGCCCATACAAAACCTCAAAAGGAGCCATCTCTATGCTCGACTGGTAACTGTTATTGTAAGCAAACTCAACAAGCGGCAATTGGTCTTCCCAAATCGCCGCAAAGTCCACAATGAAACATCGGAGCATATCCTCAAGGATCTGGATAACACGCTCAGACTAGCCATTAGTCTGAGGATGAAAAGTTATACTAAATGCAACTTAGTGTCCAAAGCACTATGAACTTCTTCCATAGTCTAGCTATGAAACGTGGGTCCCTATCCAAAATGATCGATGATGGCACTCCATGCAACCTCACTATCTCCTTGATGTATAGTTCAGCCAACCTCTCCAAGGTGAAATCCATTCGCACAGGCAAGAAATGAGTAGACTTAGTCAAACAATCCACTATCACCCAGATAGCATTATGTTTTCTTTGGGTCATCGATAAGCCGGTGACAAAATCCATAGTGATTCTATCCCACTTCCATTGTGGAATCTAAATCGGCTGAAGCAACCCTGATGGAACCTGATGTTCTGCCTTCACTTGTTAACAAGCTAAGCATCTTGTCACAAAATCAGAGACATCCCTTTTTATACTCGACCACCAATAAAAATGATGAAGGTCTTGGTGCATCTTATTGCTCCCTAGATGTACGGTGAAAGGACTATGGTGTGCCTCCCTCAAGATGTGATCCCTCAAATCCTCTAAAGTATAGGTACCCACCGTCTCGTACCTCAAAATCTGAGGCTTCACCTCTCTGAACTGCCTCAATCTGTGCTACCAAGTCTTCGTCCAAAGCATGAATCCTCTTTATCTTTTGTACCAACGTAGGCTCCACCCGAAGCTCAGCTAAGAGTCCACCATCCTCGGTCATCCTTAAGTAAGCAAACATGGCTCTCAAATTAGGCATAGACTTACGGCCCAAAGCATCGGCCACCACATTTGCTTTGCTCAGATAATATTCAATGATGCAGTCATAATCTTTTAACAACTCGATCCAACGATGTTGTCTCAAATTCAACTATTTCTAGGTAAACAACTACTATAAACTCATGTGGTTGGTATAGATATAACACTTCTCCCCATAGAGATAGTGCCTCCAAATCTTTAATGCAAAGATGACTGCAGTGATCTCCAAATCATAGGTAGGGTAATTTTGTTCATGCGGTTTAAGTTGCCTCAAAGCATAAGAAACCACTTTACCCTCTTGCATAAAAGCGCAACCAAGCCCATTCAAAGACGCGTCACTAAACACAACAGAATCCTTCCCTGTTTTGGGTTGTGTCATAATCGAGGCTTCTATGAGGTAGGCATTTATTGTTCAAAACGCTACTGTCTCTTCTTGTTTTATTAAAACATAACCCCTTTTTGCAACAATCTGGTTAACGGTGCGGCCAAAATAGAGAAACCCTTAACAACCGCCTATAGTATCCGGTAAGACCCAGGAAACTACGGACTTCCAAAATATTCCTTGGGGATTTCCACTCCACCACAGCCTGAATTTTTTGAGGGTCCACGCAAATCCCATCTGCAGCAATTATGTGGCCAAGAAATGCTACTTCTAAGAGCCAAAATTCACACTTACTGAACTTTGCAACAAGACTTCTATCTTTAAGAGTCTGTAGAACCACACGTAGATGGTAATCGTTCTCTTCTTCCGAGCGTGAGTACACCAAGATGTCATCAATGAAGATCACTATGAACTGATCCAGATACAGTTGAAAGATTCAGTTCATTAGGTCTATGAAAGCTGCAGGTGCGTTGGTAAGCCCAAACGACATTACTAAGAACTCGTAGTGCCTATACCACATCCTAAAAGTAGTTTTTTGGACATCCTCATCCACCACCTTCAACTGGTAGTATCCCGACCTCAAGTTGATCTTAGAAAACACACGGGCACCTCTTAATTGGTCAAACAAATCATCAATCCTCAAAAGGGGATAACAGTTCTTTATTGTTACCTTGTTAAGCTGCTGGTAATCAATACACATTCTCATAGACCCATCTTTCTTTTTGACAAACAGGATTGGTGCTCCCCAAGGCGAGATGCTCGGTCTAATAAAACATTTCTCTAGTAATTCTTGGATTTGTTTCTTTAATTCTTTCATCTTCGTCGATGCCATCTGATACGATGCTATAGATACTAGCTTTGTGTTAGGCATTACATCAATCCAGAACTCTAACTCACGATTAAGAGGTAGTCTGGGTAAATCTTCCAGAAACACGTCGATAAACTCGTTAACAGTCTGAAGGTTCTCTAGTATCGACCTTTAATCCTCGCATCAACAACATGGGACAAGATGGCTTCACAGCCTTGTTCCAATAACCTCTGAGCCGACAAGGCCGATACTACACTAGAAAGGCTTGGTTTTCTTCTACCTCTCTCAACAAGCCTAGACCCATATGTAACACGAAGCTTCAAGCTCTTTGCTCTGTATCCTAGACTAGCATTATGCTCGAAGAGCCAATCCATCCCTAAAATGGCGTCTAACTCTTAAAATGGTAGTACCATTAAATCTACTGGAATAATAACCCCTGAACCTCAATCTGGCACCTTCGGTATACCTTATCTACTAACACATCATACCCTAAAAGACTAGTCACACGGACCAAAAGTAACTATAGGAATTGAAAACAAGGTAAACGTACTTGAAATAACATCTGTAGCTATGCAGTCCTCTTGAGCCATGACCGCATACTTTCTAGCTGGTGCTCTCGTAGTAGACTAAGAGGTGACCCTGATACATGGCTCGCTCCTCCCCGAGTAAAGCCTCGACCCCTCTGGGCTAGATATATAGTCCTCTGAACCTGATCTGGAGAGGTCACAACAGCTACAGGGCAATCCTTCACGAAATGGTCTTGTAATCAACACTGGTAACAGACTCTTACTGCTCCCTAACACTCGCCGATGTGATTGCGTCCACACTGATTGCAGACTGGTATGCCCGTACTTATTTGTGAACCCTCTAGGCCCATCATGGATGAAGACGAAGATGGCCTTCTACGGCTAGCTAACTTAGATCATCTCGAACTCCGATTCGAGGCTCCTCTATTATGGTTCCACTAGTTTCTACTCCTTCTAGAGTAAGTTTACGAGTTGTTAGAGGGATTCTGGGTCTTCCCACCGAAACTTCCTTGCCCACCAGACGGGCCATACTTTAAGCTTCGCACATGCTCAAGAGAATTGGCTCGAAGTCAACTCTAAAAACACCTTCGGTGGTGCAACAGTTAGATAAGTCTAAATTTCTTTCCTCAAGCCCTTCAAGAACCTCTTGCACCTCATCTTTTCAGTAGGGACTAGTTCAGGAGCATATCTACTCAACTGGAGAAACTCTTGCTCATACTCAAAGACTGATCAGTTCTCTTGCACCAGATGATTGAACCGGTCCTTCAAGGTGTCAATGTTAGCCTCGTCCACATACTTCTTCTCGAGCTCCTCGAGGAAGTCATTCCAAGTCGGTCAATTGGGGTAGAACCCAAGCTCTACCATTTCCCACAATTCTCTAGCATTACCTTTCAACAAGGACAGAACACATGATAGATTGTCTTCTGATCTCAATCTCATAATCCAACGTTTATCTTGCAACCATTGTTCTGCTTACACTGTGTTATCTTGCCCTGATCCATGAAAGTTCATAGCACCCTACCTCTCACCCTTTTGATAGGAGCCTCTCGAGGGGTAGCGGATACCCTCAGAATAACCCTTACTATCCAGTTATTTCCCAATTCAGATGTGAGAAATAGTTGACTCCCATTCAACTGTATCCTCTGACACTTCCTACGCGCCGAGCATATTAACTCCCTTCTTGGGAGCCCAAACTTTTCTCATGGTCTCTTGCCTCCTCGGCATGATTCTATTTTGCACAACAAACAAACAAGGTCACACCATCAAATTTCAGCATTAAAATAAGTACGACATCGACTCATGGACATGTATTCACTAGACACCAATATACTCCTCGATTTCGTCAGGGACTTCCTAGAACCGACTAAACCTAAGCTCTAATACCACTAAATGTAACACCCTTAACCTGGATGTTACATTGGGCCCTAAGCCCAAAACCTTTACTAATAATTTTTTTCTTTTTCGAGCCCAAGAACATGATAAGTCAAATAAAACATAAGTCCATACATCTAAAACATAGTTAAAATCCAAATATTTAAAACAATATTTATGGAGCTCCAATTACAAATACTTAAAACATTTGACTTTGACTAATTGGTATAAAATAAGAGTTACAAATTACATATAGGGTCCTATGAAATACATAGCCCAATACATCTAGCAATTGTACTCAGCAACTAAAGTCAATGCTGAAACCCAAGCCTGATGGTGCTCCTTCAAGCCTCACGGTAACCTACTCGCCTGCAAACGGAAACAATGATTTCTAACGCTGAGCTAACAAAGCTCAGTGGATACACCGCCACTCAACCATGCTTCATGCAAATCTTAAATAAATTAATGCAACATGAATGATATCATTGCAAGATAACGATGGCGCTACCATAATCGCCTAAACACATAGCATCATGAATGTATGATCACGCACACAGCATATACATGTATCTCCTGAGTTCATATAGCATCACACTAATAACACCCAATAATATTAAGTGAGGCTCACGTCCACACAGCATCGGAATCCTACACTACGAGTAAGGCCCGAGTCCATAAAGCATCGAGATCTTATACTTGTAGGATGAGGCCCGCATCCATAAAGCATCAGGATCCTATGTCCATGCTTAGAATCTTTCATCAAGCATCTTTGAATGAGGCCCTCATCCACAAAGCATCAGGATCCTACATTCGAGAGTCTTCAAGGTGTTGCAACACACTTTTATAGGTATCCAAATCCCAATAACAAGGGATGAATCAACAACCTAGGCAACCCAGCACATAGCAAGGGCCTTAGCCACCACACAACATCGATCGATCCACCTAGGATCCCTATGAGTTTCTATCTTACATAAATTATCCAATTATTTACCGAATCATTAGCCTCTTATTTCTCATACGGGGTCTAAATGTTCGTTTCTCAGTTTTAATATTCATTTTATACCTTAAGAGACCCCTTGGACCCTTTACCTCGAATTATGGAACCCCTAAACGCAAACCTAAATTTCTTGGGTAGATTGCTCAGCGAGTACTGATACTCCTATATCGGTATCGGTATACCACTCTAGGTATCGATACTTCTCCACGAGTATCGATAATCAAATTAGGTTAAAAAAATGGTGCAACAAGCCATACCGATATGCTCATCTCTGTATCGGTACTCAACATCTATATGTAATCCTCCTCGTACCAATCCTTACCCATACTGGTACTCCTACCTTTGCATACCGATACACGAAAGCCTTCTTCAAGCAATGTAAAAGTAGTACCGATATGTCCCTTAGCGTACAGGTACGCGAAAATGCTATTGGAATTCTTATCAAGCAAGGGGTACTGATACACGGGAAGCCGTATCGGTACGCCCCTCACAACCTGTCCCCTTTATGATAAAGGCGTACCAATACTGGACACCCTATATCAATACTCGATCCAAGAATTCAAAGATTGGGCTAGGATTTCACCTAGAAATCCCACTTATCCTATATGGTTAAGCCCCAAATCGATCCTACAAGTTATGGTGAAGCTTTTAAGTGGGTTCCTACCAATTTTGAGCCCTTACAACATCAAATCCACATTTTACCATTAGAGGGTCAACCAAGGCATATCAAACCATAAACATCCAAATCATGCACAAAGCCTATTTTTATGATTTCCAGGAAATGATAGGAGTTAGTAGTGTACTAACCTTGATTCCACAGCTGAGAATGAATCCTTTAGCATAACTTCAAACCTTGTTCTTCCCATGATCCTTGGAAGAGTTCCCAACCTCTTTCACTACAAGAGACGTTACCAAACAAGTTACAACATTGCTAGGGAATTAAGGGAGCCAAAGACACATATCTAAATGAGAATTGAGCTCCTAAAAACCCTTTCCCATTCTCCCTCCACAACCCCCACTAAAACACCTTTCTCCACCAAAACTAACCATTCATACCTTGAATAGATCATTAAAAGTTGATAAAACTTCCCTTGACGAGCCAAACATGATTCTCAACACACACCCTCAAAATTCTACCTTTGATAGAGGTGTTTGAAAGGGAAGAATGAGTTTAAGAAAGAGGATGTAAAGGTGATGATATCACCATTTTTCGCATATGCAGAGAAATAAAGCTTCTCTCTCTCCTTTCACCCCATTTTGGCATTTACCAAAATACCCTCTAGCCATCTTCTCAAGCCCACACCCAAACTAAAGACCCAATCCCAAAAAGGTCTATAAGGCCCAATAATATAGCCTAAACACGAGGCTCTTGCCTCGGGTTAACCCGATACTTGAGTCCAAAGTTTGGGGTGTGATAGTAAATCTCACTTAGACATGCACGACTTAAACCTTAACAAAATGGCCGCAAAATAAGATTAAATAAAATTTTATGAATTAAATATTTAGTTATGGGATTTTGAACATGATTATATAACTTAACCTCATTTTCAAAAAATTTTACTCGGTTAAAATTCCAACGGGTCTACTGTAAAGCCCATTTAGACATGCACGCCTTAAACCCAACAAAACGGCCACAAAATAAGATTAAATAAAATTTTATGAGTTAAAATATTTGATTATGGGCTTTTGATTATGATTATATAGCTTATCCTCAATTTTAGAACTTTTTACTCGGTTAAAATTCCAACGGGTCCACTATAAAGCCCATTTTGACATGCACGCCTTAAACCCCAACAAAATGGTTGTAAAATAAGATTGAATTAAATTTTATGAATTAAAAAATTTAGTTACGGGCTTTTGAACATAATTATATAGCTTAACCTCAATTTTAGAACTTTTTACTTTGTTAAAATTCCAAAGGGTCCACAGTAAAGCCCATTTAGACATGCATGCCTTAAACCCCCAACAAAACGGTAGCAAAATAAGATTAAATCACACTTTATGAATTAAAACAATTAGTTGTGGGCTTTTGAACATGATTATATAGCTTAAACTCATTTTCAGAACTTTTTACTTAGTTAAAATTCAAACGCGTCCACTTTAAAGCCTATTTAGACATGCACGCCATAAACCACCACAAAACGGACAAAAAATAAGAGTAAATCATATTTTATGAATTAAAATATTTAGTTATGGATTTTGAACATGATGATATAGCTTAACCTCATTTTTAGAAATTTTTACTCGGTTAAAATTTCGACGGGTCCATTATAAAGCCCATTTAGAAATGCACGCCTTAAAACCAACAAAATGGTTGCAAAATAAGATTAAATCAAATTTTATGAATTAAAATATTTAGTTATGGGATTTTGAAAATGATTATACAGCTTAACATCAATTTTAGAACTTTTTACTCGATTAAAATTTTAATGGGTCCACTGTAAAGCCCATTTAGATATGCACACCTTAAACCCAACAAAACGGCCACAAAATAAGATTAAATCAAATTTTATGAGTTAAAAATATTTGATTATGGGATTTGAATATGATTATGTAGCTTGACCTCAATTTCAGAACTTTTTACTCGGTTAAAATTTCAACAGGTCCACTGTAAAGCCCATTTAGACATGCACGCCTTAAACCCCAAAAAAAGGCCAAAATAGGATTAAATTACATTTTATGACTTAAAATATTTATTTATGGGCTTTTGAACATGATTATATATCTTAACCTCATTTTTAGAGCTTTTTACTCGGTTAAAATTCCAACAAGTCCACTATAATGTCCATTTAGACATGCACGCTTAAACCCCAACAAAATAGACGAAAAAAAAGATTAAATCAAATTTTATGAATTAAAATATTTAGTTATGGGTTTTTGAACATGATTATATAGCTTAACCTCATTTTCATAAATTTTTACTCGGTTGAAATTCAACGGGTCCAATGTAAAGCCCATTTAGACATGTACGCCTTAAAATCCAACAAAATGGTCACAAAATACGATTAAATCAAATTTTATCAATTAAAATTTTTAGATATGGGCTTTTGAACATGATTATATAGCTTAACCTCAATTTTAGAATTTTTTACTCGGTTAAAGTTCCTTCTGGGAATATTTTGGAGTCAGAGTCTATTAAGAGGGCTTCTTTTGCATGGAGAGGAATTCACCAGGCCATGATGAAACTTCAACCCAGGTTCTTTTGGAGGCAAGGGATGGATAGTAAAATACGAGTTCACTCTAATAAATGGGGAGGAGCTTCTGCAATTAACATTTACGGTTAATATGAGGATCGCGATGAGCTTCCTATTCGATGCTGCAAATTCATGTTACCCGGTAATCTAGATTGGATGAAATGAAAGTTCATCTTTACTTTGATGTGGGTGACACCAACATTGTCCTTATCGTTCCAATTGTCAATGACCAACATGATACGCTATGGTGCAATCATGATTTAGGCATCTACACATTACGATCTGGATACTCGTACCTACAGTGGCAGCCGGCCCTCGTAAACTGACCTCCATGTATCTGGAAAATTATATCAAAATTACCGATCCTACCAAAGATTTATGCTTTTGGTTGGCGGATAGGCCATGAAGCTCTTTCGACCAGACATCGACTCCAGACGGTGAATCTTACCCCTGGTCTCTGCCTCCTTTGCCACATGGCCCAGGAAACAACTATTTATGCACTACGTGACTACCCGGGTGCCAATGAGGCCCCTACGAATGGCTTGTATGCCAAGTTCCCTCACCACCAGTAATACATATTTTGTTATATCTTGGCTTGAGGAAGGGGCTGCATGTTTGTCTCGGTAGTCCTTTACGCTATTGTTAATGGTTCTTTGGAACCTATGGAATAGGCATAATGATTGGGTCCATAATCATCATCTACAGCCTCCTTAGCTCACAGTCATAAATTATCAGGGGATTTTACGAGACTATGCAGCGGCAACATCAACCAGCTCTACCGCATGTCTGCCAGACGAACCTACCCTTGCGCAACCACGATGGCAGCCCCTCGTACCGGATCCATAAAGATCAACAAGATGGGGCTTTTGATCCTCTTAGCAAGGTTGTTGTTGTGCGTGTTGTGGCGCGCGACGCCAGCGGAGCGGCCATGTGAGGGATAGCTCACACTTAAAACATTTAGTTATGGGCTTTTGAATATGATTATATAACTTAACCTCAAATTCATAACATTTTACTCAGTTAAGATTCCAACGGGTCCACTATAAAAGCCCATTTAGACATGCACGCCGTAAACCCAACAAAACGGCCACAAAATAAAATTAAATCACATTTTATGAGTTAAAATTTTTAGTTATGGTATTTTGAATATGATTATATAGCTTAACCTCAATTTTAGAACTTTTTACTCGGTTAAAATTCCAACGGGTCCAATATAAAAGCTTATTTAGACGTGCACGCCTTAAACCCCAAAAAATGGCCGCAAAATAAGATTAAATCAAATTTTATGACTAAAAATATTTAGTTATGTGGTTTTGAACATTATTATACAGCTTAACATCAATTTTAGAACTTCTTACTATGTTAAAATTGCAACGGGTCTACTGTAAAGCCCATTTAGACATGCGCGCCCCAATAAAACAGCCAAAAAATAAGATTAAATCACATTTTATGAATTAAAATATTTATTTAAGGGCTTTTGAACGTGATTATATAGCTTAACCTCAATTTTAGAACTTTTTACTCAGTTAAAATTCCTACGGGCCCACTATAAAGCCCATATAGACATGCACGCCTTAAACCCAACAAAATAGACGAAAAAAGATTAAATCACCTTTTATGAATTAAAATATTTATTTAAGGGCTTTTGAACGTGATTATACAACTAAACCTCAGTTTTTGAACTTTTTACTCGGATAAAATTCCTTCGGGTTCACTATGAAGCCAATTTAGATATGCACGCCTTATACCTAACAAAACGACCAAAAAATAAGATTAAATCACATTTTATGACTTAACATATTTTTTATGGGCTTTTGAATATGATTATACAACTTAACCTCAATTTTAAAACATTTTACTTGGTTAAAATTTCAACAGGTCCAAAGTAAAGCCCATTTAGACATGCACGCCTTAAACCACAACAAAATGATCAAACAAATAAGACTAAAACACATTTTATGACTAAAAATATTTATTTATGGGCTTTTGAACATGATTATATAGCCTAACCTCAATTTTAGAGCTTTTTACCCATTTAGATTTGCGCGCCTTGTACCCCAACAAAACGGATAAAAAATAAGATTAAATCACATTTTATTAATTAAAATATTTAGCTATGGGCTTTTCAAAAAGATTATATAGCTTAACCTCATTTTCAAAAAATTTCACTCCGTTAAAACTCCAGCGGGTCTACTATAAAACCTATTTAGGCATGCATGCCTTAAACCCAACATAACGACCAAAAAATAAGATTTAATCAAATTTTAAGAATTAAAATATTTAGTTATGGGATTTTGAACATGATTATACATCTTAACCTCAATTTCAGAACTTTTTACTCGGTTAAAATTCCAGTGGGTCCACTGTAAAGCACATTTAGACATACACGCCATAAACACAAAAAATGGCTGAAAAATAAGATTAAATCACATTTCATGACTTAACATATTTATTTATGGGATTTTGAATATGATTATACAGCTTAACCTCAATTTTACAACATTTTACTCGGTTAAAATTCCAACGGGTCCACTGTAAAGCCCATTTAATCATGCACGCCTTAAACCTCAACAAACAGGCAAAAAATAAGATTAAATAACATTTTATGATTTAAAATATTTATTTATGGGTTTTTGAACATGATTATAAAGCTTAACCTCATTTTCAAACCTTATTTCTCGGTTAAAATTCCATCAGGTCCACTGTAAAGCCCATTTAGACATGCACGACTTAAACCCCGACAAAACAGACAAAAAATAAGATTAAATCACATTTTATGAATTAAAATATTTAGTTATGGGCTTTTGAATATGATTATATAGCTTAACCTCAATTTCAGAACTTTTTACTTGGATAAAATTCCAAAGGGTCTACCGTAATGCCCATTTAGACAAGCACGCCTTAAACCCAACAAAACGGCTGAAAATAAGCTTAAATTACATTTTATGACTTAAAATATTTATTTATGAGCTTTTGAGTATGATTATATAGCTTAACCTCAATTTTAAAACTTTTTACTCGGTTAAAATTCCAACAGGTCCACTATAAAGCCCATTTAGACATGCATTCCTTAAACCCAACAAAACGGCCACAAAATATAATTAAATTATATTTTATGAGTTAAAATATTTGATTATGGGCTTTTAAATATGATTATACACATTGAACTCAATTTTAGAATTTTTTACTCGGTTAAAATTCCAACGGGTCCACTGCACAGCCCATTTAGACATACATGCCTTAAACCCCAACAAAATGTTCGCAAAAAAAGATTAAATTAAATTTTATGAATTAAAATATTTAGTTATGGGATTTTGAACATGATTATACAGCTTAACCTCAATTTTAGAACTTTTTACACGGTTAAAATTTCAATGGGTCCATTGTAAAGAACATGTAGACATGCATGCCTTAAACCCAGCAAAATGGCCGAAAAATAAGATTAAATCACATTTTATGACTTAACATATTTAGTTATGGGCTTTTGAATATGATTATGCAGTTTAACCTCAATTTCAGAACTTTTTACTCGGTTAAAATTCCAACGAGTCCACTGTAATGCCAATTTAGATATGCAGGCCTTAAACCCTAACAAAATGGACGAAAAATAAGATTAAATCACATTTAATGAATTAAAATATTTAGTTATGGGTTTTTTAGCATGATTATATAACTTAACCTCATTTTTAGAAATTTTTACTCGGTTAAAATTCTAACAGGTCCACTATAAATCTCATTTAGACATGCACACCTTAAAGCCCAACAAAACCGACGAAAAATAAGATTAAATAACATTTTATTAATTAAAATATTTAGTTGCGGTCTTTTCAAAATGATTATATAGCTTAACCTCATTTTCAAAAAAAAATTACTGGTTAAAACTCCAATGGGTCCACTGTAAAACTCATTTAGACATGCATGCCTTAAACCCAACATAACGGCCAAAAAATAAGATTAAATCAAATTATAAGAATTAAAATATTTAGTGATGGGATTTTGAACATGATTATACATCTTAACCTCAATTTTAGAACTTTTTACTCGGTTAAAATTCCAACGGGTCCACTATAAAGCACATTTAGACAAGCACGCCTTAAACCCAACAAAACGGCCGAAAAATAAGATTAAATCACATTTCAAGACTTAACATATTTCGTTATGGGATTTTGAATATGATTACACAGCTTAACCTCAATTTTAGAACTTTTTACTTGGTTAAAATTTCAATGGGTGCACTGTAAAGCTTATTTAGTCATGCATGCTTTAAACCCCCAACAAAACGGCCAAAAAATAAGATTAAATCACATTTTATGATTTAAAATATTTATTTATGGGTTTTTGAACATAATTATAAAGCTTAACCTCATTTTCAGACCTTATTTCTCGGTTAAAATTCCATCAGGTCCACTGTAAAGCCCATTTAGACATGCACGACTTAAACCCAACAAAACGGACAAAAAATAAGATTAAATCACATTTTATGATTTAAAATATTTATTTATGGGCTTTTGAATATGATTATATAGCTTAACCTCAATTTTAGAACTTTTTACTAGGATAAAATTCCAAATGGTGTACTATAAAGCCCATTTAGACATGCAAACCTTAAACCCAACAAAATGGCCAAAAAATAATCTTAAATTACATTTTATGACTTAAAATATTTATTTATGAGCTTTTGAATATGATTATATAACTTAACCTCAATTTTAAAACTTTTTACTCGGTTAAAATTCCAACGGGTCCACTATAAAGCCCATTTAGACATGCATGCCTTAAACCCAACAAAACGACCACAAAATATAATTAAAACAAATTTTATGAGTTAAATATTTGATTATGGGCTTTTGAATATGATTATATATCTTAAACTCAATTTTACAATTTTTTACTAGGTTAATATTCCAACGGGTCCCCTATAAAGTCCATTTAGAAATGCATGTTTTAAACCCAAACAAAATGTTCGAAAAATAAGATTAAATCAAATTTTATAAATTAAAATATTTAGTTATGGGATTTTGAACATAATTATATATCTTAACCTCAATTTTAGAACTTTTTACTCGGTTAAAATTCCAATGGGTCCATTGTAAAGAACATGTAGACATGCACGCCTTAAACCCAACAAAATGGCCAAAAAATAAGATTAAATCACACTTATGACTTAACATATTTAGTTATGGGATTTTGAATATGATTATGTAGCTTAACCTCAATTTCAAAACTTTTTACTAGGTTAAAATTCCAACGGGTCCACTATAATGCCCATTTAGATATGGAGGCCTTAAACCATAACAAAACGGACAAAAAATAAGATTAAATCACATTTATTGAATTAAAATATTTAGTTATGGGTTTTTGAGCATGATTATATAACTTAACCTCATTTTCAGAAATTTTTACTCGGTTAAAATTCCAACGGGTCCATTGTAAATCCCATTTAAACCCATTAAAACCCAATAACATGCAAAATAAGATTAAAACCCCAACAAAAATATTTAGTTAAAATGGTTATACAATTAAATCAAATTTTATGAATAAAAATATTTAGTTATGGGATTTTGAACATGATTAAACCCAACCAAAGCTTAAAAATCAATTTTAGACTTTAAAATATTTTCAAGGGATTTTGAATATGATTATATAGCTTAACCTTAAACTTCTAATACATCCATTGTAAAGAACATAGTCCACATGCTAAAATAAGATTAAACACAGCCCACCTTATTTTTAAACCCTTAAACCTGAAAAATTAGACAAAATAAGATTAAATCACATTTCATGACTTAACATATTTAGTTATGGGATTTTTTTGAATATGATTATAGAACTTTTTAACCTCAATTTTATAAACTTTTTATTTTAAACCCCAAAAATTCAAAAATAAGTCCATTGATTTAATGCCTATTTAGATGATTGCATGCTCGTTTTAAACTTATTAACAAAGCGGACGGGAAAAATAAGATTAAATCACTTAAACCCCAACAAAACGGACAAAAAATTAAAATATTTTAGTTATAAAATTTTTATTTTGGGCTTTTGATTATGATTACTTAACCTCAATTTTAGAACTTTTTTCGGATAAAATTTTTACTTGGTGAAAATTCCAATTTAGGTCCAAAATAATCTAAGCCCCATTTAGACATGCACGTATGATTAAACCCCAACAAAAAAATTTTGACTTAACATATTTGTTATGGGATTTTGAAAAATAACATTAAATCAAATTTTATGAATAAAATTATTTATTAAAATATTTGGGATTTTGAACATGATTATACAACTTAACAATTTTTTAATTTTTATTTTAGAACTTTTTACATCGGTTAAAATTCAAAGGGGTCCATTGTAAAGAACATTTATCAAAATTTATAAATTAAAATGATTATGGGATTTTGAACATTATTATACATCTTAACCTCAATTTTAGAACTTTTTAAACCCAACAAAATGACATGCATGTTTTAAACCAAACGAAAAATAAGATTAAATCACATTTCATAAAATAGTTTAATGGGATTTTCATTAAAATTTGATTTAATCTTATTTTCCAAACATTAAATCACATTTTATGAATTAAAATATTTAGGGGTTTAAATATGTGCATGTCTAAAATGGGCTTTATAGTGGTCCCGTTGAGGCAAAAATAACATTAAATCAAATTTTATGAATAAAAATATTTAGTTATGGGTTTTTGAACATGATTATAAAAAATTTTGAAATTGAGGTTAAGGTATATAATCATGTTCAAAATCCCATAATTAAATATTTTAAATCATAAATTGTGTTTTAATCTTATTTTTGGCCTCAATTTTAGAACTTTTTCAGTTTAAGTTAAGGTGCATGTCAAAAATAGAATAAGATTACATTTGGATAGGTTGTCTAAAATTTTAGATAGTAAAAATTTTTGAAATTGAGGTTAAGCTATATAATTATATTCAAAAGCCTATAATCAAATATTTTAACTCATAAAAATTTTATTTAATCTTATTTTGTGGAGGTTTTGATGGGTTTAAGGCATGCATGTCTAAATCAAATTTTATGAATGGACTGTTGAATTTTTTAACATGATTTACAAGTAAAAAATTTCTAAAAATGAGGTTAAGATATATAATCATGTTCAAAAGCCCATAACTAAATATTTTAAATAATAAAATATGATTTAATGTTATTTTTTGCCGTTTTGTTGAGGTTTAAGGTGTGCATGTCTAAATGGGCATTAGTGTGGATCCTTTAGAATTTTAACCGAGTAAAAAGTTCTGAAATTGAGGTTAAGCTGTATAATAATATTCAAAAGCCCATAACTAATTATGTTAAGTCGTAAAATGTGTCTTAATCTTATTTTTCGGCCATTTTGTTGGGTTTAAGGTGTGCATGTCTAATTGGCTTTACAGTGGACCCGTTGGAATTTTAACCGAGTAAAAATTTCTAAAATTGAGGCTAATCTGTATAATCATGTTCAAAAGCCCATAATTAAATATTTTAATTTATAAAATTTGATTTAATCTTATTTTGCGGCCATTTTGTTGGGTTTTAAGGCGTGCATGTCTAAATGGGTTTTAAAGTAGACCCGTTGGAATTTTAACCAAGTAAAATTTTCTAAAAATGAGGTTAAGTTATATAATCTTGTTGAAAACCCATAAATATATATTTTAATTCATAAAATGTAATTTAATCTTGTTTTTTGTCTGTTTTGTTGGGGTTTAAGGTGTGCATGTCTAAATGGGCATTATAGTGGACTCGTTGGAATTTTATAGAGTAAAAAGTTCTGGAAATGAGGTTAAGATATATAATCATGTTCAAAAGCCCATAAATAAATATTTTAAATCATAAAATGTTATTTAATCTTATTTCTGGCCGTTTTGTTGGGGTTTAAGGCATGCATGTCTAAATAGGATTTATAGTGGACACGTTGGTATTTTAACCGAGTAAAAAGTTCTAAAATTGAGGTAAAGCTATATAATCATATTCAAAGTCCCATAAATAAATATTTTAAGTCATAAAATGTGATTTAATCTTATTTTTCGGGCGTTTTGTTGGGTTTAAGGCTTGAATACGTTGGAATTTTAACCGTGTAAAAAGTTTTAAAATTGAGGTTAAGCTATATAATCTTATTCAAAAGCCCATAACCAAATATTTTAACTCATAAAATTTGATTTAATCTTATTTTGTGGCCGTTTTGTTGGGTTTAAGGTGTGCATGTCTAAATGGGCTTTATAGTGGACCCATTGGAATTTAAACCGAGTCAAAATTTCTGAAAATGAGGTTAAGTTGTATAACCATGTTCAAAAGCCCAAAAATAAATATTTTATGTCATAAAATGTGATTTAATATTATTTTTCGGCCATTTTGTTGGGGATTAAGGCGTGCATGTCTAAAGGGCTTTACAGTGGACCCGTTGTAATTTTAACCGAGTAAAAATTTCTGAAAATGAGGTTAAGCTATACAATCATATTCCAAAACCCATAACTAAATTTTTTAACTCATAAAAATTGATTCAATCTTATTTTATGGTCATTTCAAAATTAAGGGACCATTTCGGTAAGCTTCAAAATTAAGGGACCAGATCTGATTTTTATGAATTTAATGTGTATTTATATTATTAATGATGTTAGAGACATTAAAATGAAGTTAGAATGCTAAATCGATGATTAATCACATTAGTGACCATTTTGACAAATTGTCAAACTTGAATGGTCTATTCGGCAAAGAGGATATGTAGAAGGAGTAAATCTGATTTTTAGTTAAAATGATGGAATTAAGGTAGTAATGTTGATTGGAGGACTAATTTACAAAGTTAAAAAGCTTGAATCCTTATATTTGAAATTTTGGTGACCATCTCGACAAATCAAGAGAAATTAGAGAAGTAAAGGTTTAAGCTTATTTTGATGAAGGATGTAAAGAGAACATATGAATACAAGCTTTATTCTAGTCATTTGAAGTAAAGTGATGGGACTAAATCGGCAAGTAGACAAATAATGAGAAGTTGGTGTAAATTAGAAGTTATTTATGGAAAGTTATGTTAGAATTTGAATTATGACAGTAAGTTTAAAAATTCGCCATAAATTCTACAAAAATGGTTAGATGATGAAGGTTAGAAAAATTACATAGCAGTTTCTGCATGTACAACTCTGTGACGTGAATGTAAAAGATTTTCATAATTTTTGTAGATTTTATTAATTTATGTGGCTTATACCGTTGGAATCGTTATCGAATCTAGTTTCTCCAGTATAAAGCAAATTAAGATCCAGTATGTATTCTGCCATGTATAAGTAAATCTTTGAAGGTAGCGCAAGCTGTCAGAAAATGGAATTTGAAACATTTTGTTTTTAAATGTTAGTTAGCAAGGTCGAAAGAATTATTGGAAGTTCAAATTGGTCACTAGGGACCATAATGAGTTTTGAACAGTACAAGGAAGAAAGGAAAAATATTTGGAAATTTTATATTCGAATGATTATATTAGACAACATGTTTAAGTTAATGTTTGATTTGAATCTAACAAATATTTTATTTTATTCATGTGATTAATGAAGTCAAGTCCGAATCAAAGAACATTCGAGGTTCTATGAAAGAAAAGATCGAACTAAGATTTAATGAGGCATTGTGTTAAGTGGCCAAGATGAGTGCAATGCATACATAACATGATACATGGATGTTTTATACATCATTAGGAAGACTTGCGATGAGTCTACCTTGCTTATTTTGGCATGATATTTATGTCATAATCCATATATTTGACATGTTCTAAATATGTCAAAAGTTGAATATAAATGCATGAATCAATAGTTACATATGATGTTGTGTTATGAATGTTATTTCGGGTATGAACTGCCCAATGTTAAATTATGTTGATATACATTGCCATGGATGAAATAAATATGGAAAATATGCCCAAGTAAGTCATTGAGGGACAAGGTATAGTTGGCATGTCATAGAGTCCAGCAGCACGCTGCATACTCGGTTTAGCACTATAGTATATATAAAGGACACTTAGTGTATATGGTTAGCACGGCCTTACGTGCGGATTGTTAGCAAGGCCTTACATGCGGATGGTTAGCACAACCTTATGTGCAGTTTTGACTCGTGTACCCTGGGTCCTCATGGGCTTATATTTGGGCTATGGTTTATTGGTTAATAAATGATAAACATGTGATTAAGCTTATGAGCTTTTGGAATAAATGGCGAGTATATTGGTAAGAAATTTATTTCCGATTTATATTATGTTAATATATGATTAACATGATGGTAATACATATCTAGTGATCATGATGCATTTATGCATATATGGCATATTATGACAATGGACAAGCATGAAAGTCTTATGACATTGGCATATAGTAAATCATTACAAATGCAATGTGAAAGTTGATGCATTGGCATATATCATGTTATATAAATGTATCCATGAAGTCGAATAAAGTTTAAATTATTATTATTAACTTCCTTTATTGCCTCACTAAGTTCGTACTTAGCGTGTGTTTGATTGTGCACACGTAGGTAAATCCAAATGTGAGTGAGAAGAGCATTGCATCAATATGGAAAGCTCAACAGGTAATCACAGTATCGACATCCTAATTGAGGTTTGATTATTATAGTGGCATGTAAACTTGCTAAACCTATTTGAGTCGTGATTGGCCTTTAAAGTACGTTATGGTTTCATAATAATTGGCGTTGCTGGAAAGATTCAAAGTTAAGAGTAACCATAGGTGATGAGTTGCATGCTAAGATAATTGAGAGCATGTATATTTAAGGATAGAAAAATTGTGACATTCCTGATTTGTGTTCGTCGTATGGATACGAAAGGGGTGATACAGTTAAAATTCCAACGGGTCCACTGTAAAGCTCATTTAGACACGCACGCCTTAAACTCCAACAAAATGTCTGCAAAATAAGATTAAATTAATTTTTATGAATTAAACTATTTAGTTATGGACTTAGAACATGATTGTACAGCCTAACCTGAGTTTTAGAACTTCTTGCTCTGTTACAACGGGTCCACTATAAAGCCCATTTAGACATGCACGCCTTAATCCCCAACAAAATAGCCAAAAAATAAGATTAAATCACATTTTATGACATAAAATATTTATTTTTAGGCTTTTGAGCATGGTTATATAGCTTAACATCATTTTCATAAATTTTTACTCGATTTAAATTCCAACGGGTCCACTGTAAAGCCCATTTAGACATGCACACCTTAAACCCAATAAAAAGGCCACAAAATAAGATTAAATCAAATTTTATGAGTTAAAATATTTGATTATGGGGTTCTGAATAAGATTATATAGCTTAAACTCAATTTCAGAACTTTTTACACGGTTAAAATTCCAACGGGTCCACTATAAAGCCCATTTAGACATTCACACCTTAATCCCAACAAAACGGCCGAAAAATAAGATTAAATCACATTTTATGACTTAAAATATTTATTTATGGGACTTTGAATATGATTATATAGCTTTACCTCAATTTTATAACTTTTTACTCGGTTAAAATGCTAACGTGTCCACTATAAATCCTATTTAGACATGCATGCCTTAAACCCCAACAAAACGGCCAAAAAAGAAGATTAAATCACTTTTTATGATTTAAAATATTTATTTTTGGGCTTTTGAACATGATTATATAGCTTAACCTCATTTCCAGAACTTTTTACTCTCTAAAATTCCAACGAGTCCACTATAATACCCATTTAGACATGCACGCCTTAAAACCCAACAAAATGGTCGCAAAATAAGATTAAATCAAACTTTATGAATTAAAATATTTAATTATGGGCTTTTGAACATGATTATACAGCTTAACCTCAATTTTAGAACTTTTTACGCGGTTAAAATTCCAACGAGCCCACTGTAAAGCCCATATTGACATGCACGCCATAAACCCAACAAAATGGCCGAAAAATAAGATTAAATCATATTTTATGACTTAACATAATTATTTATGGGCTTTTGAATATTATTGTATAGCTTAACCTCAATTTCAGAACTTTTTACTCCGTTAAAATTCTAACGGATACACACTAAAGCCCATTTAGACATGCACGCTTTAAACCCCAACCAAACTGCCAAAAATAAGATTAAATCACATTTTATTATTTAAAATATTTATTTATGGGCTTTTGAACATGATTAAATAGCTTAACCACATTTTCAGAAATTTTTACTTGGTTAAAATTCCAACGGGTCCACTTTAAAGACCATTTAGACATGCATGCCTTAAACCCAACAAAACCTTCACAAAATAAGATTAAATAAAATTTTATGAGTTAAAATATTTGATTATAGGCTTTTGAATATGATTATATAGCTTACATCAATTTTAAAAAAAAATTACTCGGTTAAAATTCCAACATGTCCACTGTAAATTCCATTTAGACCTGCACGATTTAAACCCGAAAAAAATGACCAAAAAATAAGATTAAAACATATTTTATCATTTAAAATATTTAATTATGAGATTTTGAACATGATTATATACCTTAACCTCAATTTCAGAATTTTTTACTCGGTTAAAATTCCAACGGGACCACTGTAAAGCCCATTTAGACATGCACGCCTTAAACCCCAACAAAATGTCTGGAAAATAAGATTAACTCAAATTTTATGAATTAAAGTATTTAGTTGTGGGCTTTTGAACATGATTATACAGCTAAACCTCAATTTTAGAACTTCTTACTCTGTTAAAATTCCAACGGTCCACTATAAAGCCCATTTAGACATCCACCCCTTAAACCCCAACAAAATGGCCAAAAAAAGATTAAATCACATTTTATGACTTAAATTATTTATTTATGGGCTGTTGAACAAGATTATATAGCTAACCTCATTTTCAGAAATTTTTACTCAGTTTAAATTCCGACTGGTCCTTTGTAAAGCCCATTTAGACATGCATGCCTTAAACCCAACAAAACGGCCGCAAAATAAGATTAAATCAAATTTTATGAGTTAAAATATTTGATTATGGGCTTTTGAATATGATTATATAGCATAACCTCAATTTCAGAAATTTTTACTCGGTTAAAAGGCCAACGTGTCCACTGTAAATCCCATTTAGACATGCACGTCTAAAACCCCAACAAAACAACCAAAAAATTAGATTAAATCAAATTTTATGAGTTAAATTATTTAGTTATAGGGTTTTGAACTTGATTATACAGCTAAACCTCATTTTCAGAACATTTTACTTGGTTGAAATTCCAACGGTTCCACTGTTAAGCCCATTCAAACATGCACCCTTAAACCCCAACAAAACGGCCAAAAAATAAGATTAAATCACATTTTATGATTTAAAATATTTAATTATGGGCTTATGAATATGATTATATACCTTAACCCCAATTTTAGAATTTTTTACTAGGCTAAAATTCCAAAGAGTCCAGTATAAAACTCGTTTAGACATGCACACCTTAAACCCCCAACAAAATGTCCTTAAAATAAGAATAAATGAAATTTAATGAATTAAATATTTTTTACAGGCTTTTGAACAAGATTATACAAGTTAACCTCAATTTTAGAACTTTTTACTCGGTTAAAATTCCTACGTGTCCAATTTAAATCCCATTTAGACATGCACGCCTTAAACCCCAACAAAACGACCAAAAGATAAGATTAAATCACATTTTATGATTTAAAATATTTATTTATGGGCTTTTGAACATGATTATATAGCTTAACCTCATTTTCAAAACTTTTTACTAGGTTAAAATTCTAACGGGTCCACTGTAAAGCACATTTAAACATGCACGCCTTAAAACCCAACAAAATGGCCACAAAATAAGATTAAATCAAACTTTATGAATTAAAATGTTTAGTTATAGGCTTTTGAACATGATTATACAGATTAACCTCAATTTCAGAAATTTTTACTCGGTTAAAATTTCAACGACTCCACTATAAATCCCATTTAGACATGCATGCCTTAAACCCAAGCAAAGCGGCCAAAAAATAAGATTAAATCACATTTAATGATTTAAAATATTTATTTATGGGCTTTTGAACATGATTATATAGCTTAACCTCATTTTCAGAACTTTTTGCTCGGTTAGAATTCCAACGGGTCCACTATAATGCCCATTTAGACCTGCATGTCTTAAACCCCAACAAAACGGACAAAAAATAAGATTAAATCACATTTTATGAATTAAAATATATAGTTATGGGTTTTTTAAGATGATTATGTAGCTTAACCTCATTTTTAGAAATTTTTACTCGGTTAAAATTCCAACGGGTCCATTGTAAAGCCCATTTAGACATGCACGCTTTAAAACCCAACAAAATGGCCGCAAAATAAGATTAAATCAAATCTTATGAATTAAAATATTTATTTATGGGCTTTTGAACATGATTATACACCTTAACCTCAATTTTAGAACTTTTTACTCGGTTAAAATTATAACGGGTCCACTATAAAGCCCATATAGACATGCACGTCTTAAACCTAACAAAACGGCCGAAAAATAAGATTAAATCATAGTTTATGACTTAACATATTTAGTTATGGGTTTTGAAAATGAATATACGGCTTAGGGCCCGTTCAGCGCTGCTGTTAAACCCTAGGTTTGGGTTGAGAAGCATCATTTGGGGAGAAGCTAAAATTTTAGCTTCTCCAAAAGCTACGTTTAAGTACAAAAGTGGTGGAAAAGCTGAGTGATGAGGACCAAAATTGGTGGAAAAGTTGGGTGTTCGGCGACACTTCTCCAACATCGGAAAGAGTTAATTAGGTGCTCTTTAGCATCCAATTTCTTTGCCTTTGTAGGGCAACTGTCCTGGTCTTTACGACCTTGGTTGAGATACTCGAACACTACTTACCAATATCATTATACTATCTCAAATTCATTATTGGATTCCCTCGTCGTCGTAACTTCAAATCCAAATATTACTACAATAAATTCCCCTCGGAGTATTTCCAACAACAATACCCGAATTTTTTATAAATCAGATATAACACAATTTACATCGGATCCAAGTCACTACTACCAATATTACTTATGATAATGAAATTCATCCTAATTTGTCCTCAGAACTAATGTGGGATTCTCAACGTTCTTTTCTATATACGAGATTTCGAATCTCCCCCTATTATTTTCCTATAAACACCTCACCCAGCTTTCATCATCTTTTTCAAATTATCCAATTTCCACCTGCTCCTCAATTAATATTCCATATGTTTCACCACTTTTGGACCATTCGAATTATGTCCGTAAATACAGCTGGGTCCAAATCAATTCCTATAGAATTATTTCCTTTTTTACTCACATGTTCTGCTTGCATGCTTCTCTCCAAGGAATTAAGTTTTTTAACACTATCCCAATTCCTTATATAATTCATATCCTATTAAAACCCTTATCTCCAGATTTAGATTTATCCCATTTTAAAAACATAATTTTAATGGTGGAATTTCTACTCTAAACCACTGTTTATTACCAATTTTAATTCATCTTATTTACCAAAAATCCAATGTCTATTTGTCAAGAATCAACTCATCTTATTTACCAATTTTAATTACAGCTTAACCTCAATTTTAGAACTTCTTACTCTGTTAAAATTCCAACGGGTCCATTGTAAAGCCCACTTAGACATGCACGACTTAAACCCAACGAAGTGGCCGCAAAATAAGAAGGAATTAAATTTTATGAATTAAAATATTTATTTATGGGATTTTAAACATGATTATATAGCTTAAGCTCATTTTCAAAAAAAATTACACGGTTAAAATTACAACGGGTCCGTTGTAAACCATAATTAGACATGCACGCCTTAAAACCCAACAAAATGGCTGCAAAATAAGATTATATCAAATTTTATGAATTAAAATATTTAGTTATGGGCTTTTGAACATGATTATATAGCTTAACCTCATTTTTAGAAATTTAAACTCGGTTAAAATTCCAACGGGTCCACTGTAAAGCCCACATGCACGCCTTAAACCCAACAAAACGACCACAAAATAAGGTTAAATCAAATTTTATGAGTTATAATATTTGATTATGGATTTTTGATAATGATTATATATCTTAACCTCAATTTTAGAACTTTTTACTATGTTAAAATTCCAACATGTCCATAGTAAAGCCCATTTAGACATGTACGCCTTAAACCACAAAAATGACTGCAAAATAATATTAAATCAAATATTATGAATTAAAATATTTAGTTATGGGCTTTTGAAAGATTATAAATTTTAACCTCAATTTTATAACTTTTTACTCGGTTAAAATTCCAACGGGTCTATAGTAAAGCCTATTTAGACATGCACGCCTTAACCCTGACAAAACGGCTGAAAAATTTGATTAAATCACATTTTATGACTTAAAATATTTATTTATGGGCTATTGAATATGATTATATAGCTTAACCTCATTTTCAAAAATTTTTACTCGGTTAAAATTCTAACGGGTCCAATGTAAAGCCCGTTTAAACATGCACGCCTTTAACCCAACAAAACGACAACAAAATATGATTAAATAAATTTTATGAGTTAAAATATTTGATTATGGGATTTTGATTATGGTTATACAGCTTAACCTCAATTTTAGAACATTTTACTCGGTTAAAATTCCAACGTTCCATTGTAAAGCCCATTTAGACATGCACACCCTAAACCCCAACAAAACGATCGAAAAATAAGATTAAATCACATTTTATGAATTAAAATATTTATGTATGGGTTTTTTAACATTATTATATAGCTTAACATCATTTTCAAAAAATTTTACTCGGTTAAAATTCCAACGGGTCCACTGTAAAGCCCATTTAGACATGCACCCGTAAACCCAACAAAACAATCACAAAAAAATATTAAATCAATTTTTTTGAGTTAAAATATTTGATTATTGGCTTTTAAAATGATTATATAGCTTAACCTCATTTTCAAAACTTTTTACTCTGTTAAAATTCCAACGGGTCCACCACAAAGCCCATTTAGACAAGCATGCCTATAACCCGAACTAAATGGACGAAAAATAAGATTAAATAAAATTTCATGGGTTGAAATATTTTATTATGGGCTTTTGATTATGGTTATATATCTTAATCTCAATTTTAGAAATTTTTACTCTGTTAAAATTCCAATGAGTCTACTTTAAAGCCCATTTAGACATACAGGTCTTAAAAACCAACAAAATCACCGCAAAGTATGATTAAATCAAAATTTACGAAATAAAATATTTATTTATGGGCTTTTGAAAATGATTATACAACTTAACCTCAATTTTAAAACTTTTTACTCGGTTAAAATTCCAACATGACCACTATAAAGCCCATTTAGACAAGCACGCCTTAAACCCCAATAAAACAGACTAAAAATAAGAATAAATAAAATTTTCTGAGTTAAAATATTTGATTATAGGCTTTTGATTATGATTATATAGCTTAACCACAATTTTAGAACTTTTTACTCTGTTAAAATTCCAACCGGTCTACTATAAAGTCCATTTAGACATGCACGCCTTAGAACCCAACAAAATGGCCGAAAAATAAGATTAAAGCATAATATATGACTTAAAATATTTAGTTATAGGCTTTTGAACTTGATTATACAGCTTAACCTCAATTTTAAAACTTTTTACTTGGTTAAAATTCCAAAGGGTCCACTATAATGCCCATTTAGACATGCACGCCTTAATCCCCAACAAAACGAAGGAAAAATAAGATTAAATCATATTTTATGAATTAAAATATTTAGTTTTGGGTTTTTGAACATGATTATATAGCTTAACTTCATTTTTAAAATTTTTTATTCGGTTAAAATTCCAACGGGTCCACTGTAAAGCCCATTTAGACATACACGCCTTAATCTCAACAGAATGGCCACAAAATAAGATTAAATCAAATTTTATGAGTTAAAATATTTGATTATAGGCTTTTGAATATGATTATATAGCTTAACCTCAATTTCAGAACTATTTACTTGATTAAAATTCCAACAATGCGGCCAAAAAAAAGATTATATCACATTTTATGACTTAAAATATTTATTTATGGGTTTTTGAACACAATTATATAGCTTAACCTCATTTTTAGAACTTTTTACTCGGTTAAAATTCTAACGTGTCCACTATAAAACCCATTTAGACAAGCACGCCTTAAACCCCAAAAAAACGGACAAAAAATAAGATTAAATAAAATTTTATGAGTTGAAATATTTGATTATGGGCTTTTTGATTATGATTATATAGCTTAACCTTAATTTTAGAACTTTTTACTCGGTTAAAATTTCAATAGGTCCACTCTAAAGACCATTTAGACATGCACGCCTTAAACCCCAACAAAACGCCGTAAAATAAGATTAAATCAAATTCTATGAGTTAAAATATTTAGTTATGTGCTTTTGAACATGATTATACACCTTAACCTCAATTTTTATGAATTAAAAAAATTATTTATGGTCTTTTGAACATGATTATATAGCTTAACCTCATTTTTAAAAAATTTTACTCGGTTAAAATTCCAACGGGTCCACTGTAAAGCCCATTTAGACATGCACTGCTTAAAACCAACAAAATAAACGCAAAATAAGATTAAATCAAATTTTATGAATTAAAATATTTAGTTATGGGCTTTTGAACATGATTATATAGCTTAACTTTATTTTTAGAAATTTTTATTACAATTCCCCCATATACTCTCTTAGGCAATCAATTTATATACTTACAATTAGTAACATTTTTGGACCACCTTTTTCGGCTTTCCAGTTTTCCAAACATATCTTTAAAACAATTCAACAAAGCCATATTCAATGTTTTGATTCACACTGGATACGATCTATGGCTCAACCACAAAATCAAACCCCAAACCTCAGGTAAATTCATACACAACATAACCACTGTTGGCTTCTTTTCCCTTTTACTATTTACTATTAATTTCCATCCAACCCGTCTACTACCAACGTTGTTGCTCTTAACAGGATATCAAGTTCAAATGTAACCAATACCAAAATACTACTCAATTAATTGGAAAAATTAAAATTATTCTGACCATACTTTGTTATATTGGACTCAAACCGTATCTCCCAATTATACTTACTCTACTCTGGAAATTTATTATTATTCGTAGAATTACTTACCTTTTCTACCTCAAAAATTCGTGTTCTGGATACATGGAATATACCATTCAATAGTCAAATCTTTTACTTACTAATTATATAATCAATAATATTAATATTGATTATATTTCCATTATATTAACCGTTGCTTTCTTCCTATTAACATGCCTACACTTTCCCCATATACTCTCTTAGACAATCAATTTATATTACAATTATTAACATTTATGGTCTATAATTTTCGGCTTTCCATTTTTCCAAACATATCTCTAAACCAATACAAAAAGCCATATTCAATGTTGGAATATCTAAATTTAATTATCGTCTTTTCCCTCTATTATTTCCTTTTCTTTCATTCAACACTAGCTATAACAGATTCGAATTCACTGTCCTCTCAATTTTTGCCTTTTCTCCAAAAAATTATGCTACAATAATTGTTTCTATTGAAACAAATCACAAATTTATCAACCACCTTTTGATTACTTTCTCCTATGTTTCCTCTTTTAACCAAAATAGACATCGTTTTCCACGATATTACCATACAACTATTGACCAATGTAGGGACGATTTGTTTCTTACTCATCTGTTTCCCATGAAATCATTCCCTTATTTTCTTACCATCAACCTTTATAACTTAGCTTTCCTAATAAACGTTCTATTGTCAATTACTTCCTTCCTTTATTTCTTACAATCTTGGACAAATCAGTCTTTTAATAATTTTAAATACGGTTCAAATAGAAACTTTACTACTATATCTGCCTTCAATTTTAATTTTTGGAAAATTCCACCATTCCCCCCTCAACTCAATACATTTATGTTAACTACCCCATTCACTACTAATTTCAAATCTATGTTCCCTCTTTATGGGTTATATTTTAAAAAATTAGATCAATTTAAACCATCCCTATTGATGACTTCCCTTTCTGTCGTGTCTCTCTTCAATACTACTTACCTGATCTACTTGTCCATAATAATCAACATGTCTTATTTATCTCTATATCTCCTTATTTCCTCTATCCTTGTGACTCTCCTTTCTTCTCAGTTCAACTATTCACACTAGCAATGGCCTCCGAATCCTTCATACAACAATTAGGAGATCTTAGCTTCACCTCCGAAGAACAAGGAGTGCTTTATAATCCTTCCTTCAATTGGGACTCCCCTACCGAAGACAATGATTTAGTTCTCATTGGAAAAATAATGATAGAGTAGCGCAAATCTGAATAAAGAGAAAAACAAAACAAACCAAAATAAAGAACAAATCTAAAAATTCAGATTTGCTTATGGTGGTGGCGTCAATGGAGGAAGCTTGAATATGGGGAGATGGCGTGATGAATTGATAGTTGTCCTCGGCACCCTCTTAGATGCAATTATCTAAGCAAGCAACCTCAAGCGGCTCTAACCCACCCTCCCAAACACGTTTGAATGGGCAAGCAGGAGTGTGAAGATCCTCAACAACAAATCCAGAGAACTTGAAAATTGATTTGCTTCTAAAACACAAGATAATGTTCTTGCAAGTTGGAACTCAAAAGAGAATTTTATTTAATCATTCAAATCTTTATTTACAATGTGGGTGGAGCCTCCTTTATATAGGCCTTGGAGAAGTTCTAATCCTATTAAACTTAGGAATTAAATACAATAAATAAATGTTGAAAATTAATCTCCTAATTAAATAAGTAACTTCGAATAATAAATAAATGCTAAAAATAAAATCTTAATTAAATAAATATGATCCTAATAGATATTGCAGAATCCTATATCGATTTAAATTACAAATAATCAAATAAAATCTGAAAAATTCGTAATTATCCAAAAATCCCGTATTAATCCTGTATAGGAATTTCTGCATTCGTTGTCTTCACAAAAATAGACCTATCTTGAGTTCCAGATGTCTGATTGAGGCGTTTCAAGATACGTTGGAAAGGTAATTGACAGCCGGACAAGTTTAAGAAGACATGTCGACCCATAAATGCATGGATCCCATCCAAAAATGCATCTTAAGTTGACTGACGTTTCTGACTTGCAAAGCAGTTTCAAATTCTTTTCCAAGATGATTATTTTGACCCCTCTCATGCTCGTATCATTCCCCCACTCCTCAAAAAGATTCTCCCTTGAATCTAGACCGGTAAATGGAGGAAGTTCATCAAAGTACCATGGAAGAGAAAGACGTCTTGAAGGATCCTTTTGTAGAGTCTCTTTTTGCAATGTAATTTACAAATTCCTTCTCATTGGGATCATCATGATTGTTCTTTTGGTCGTAAAGCAACTCATTCTCATCTTCAAAATTGTTAGTAATGCTAAAAGAGGAATAAGTATAAATAGAATTCTGAAAACATTCAATGATACCTTTTGATTGTAAGGTACCTTCGTCGGTGTTTGTCGTTTGATGATCATCTCGAATAGGAATAGTAGGTTCGTCACTGGAAACAAACACACTACTTATAATTTCTTCCTCATCAATAGCCAAGGTTAAACTCTCGATGGTATCATCTTCCTCATGTTCTTTAGAAGAACAAATTTCTTTATCATGCTCCGGATCACGGATTTCAATATCATTAGAAGACATGAATTTAGACAATATATCTCTCAATTTTTTTTCTTGAAAATAAAACTTATCTGGACAATCATACCTTGAATGATCTAGTCGACAACAATAATGACATCGAGTCCCCAAAAGGGTAAAATCCAATACGTTGCTCAATGACATCCTCAAGAACGACCTGAATCCGATACCAAATGATAGAATAGCGCAAATCCGAATAAAGAGAAAATCAAAACAAACCAAAATAAAGAACAAATCTAAAAAATCAGATTTGCTTATGGTGGTGGCGTCAATGGAGGAAGCTTGAATATGTAGAGATAGCGTGATGAATTGATAGTTGTCCTTGGCACCCTCTTAGATGCAATTATCTAAGCAAGCAACCTCAAGCGGCTCTAACCCACCCTCCTAAACGCGTTTGTATGGGCAAGTAGGAGTATGAAGATCCTCAACAACAAATCCTGAAGAATTTAAAAATTGATTTGCTTCTAAAACACAAGATAATGTTCTTGCAAGTTGGAACTCAAAAGAGAATTTTATTTAATCATTCAAATCTTTATTTACAATGTGGGTGAAGCCTCCTTTATATAGGCATTGGAGAAGTTCTAATCCTATTAAACTTGGGAATTAAATACAATAAATAAATGCTGAAATTTAATCTCCTAATTAAATAAGTAACTTCTAATAATAAATAAATGCTAAAAATATAATCCTAATTAAATAAATATGATCCTAATAGATATTGCATAATCCTATATCGATTTAAATTACAAATAATTAAATAAAATCTTAAAAATTTGTAATTATCCAAAAATCCAGTATAAGAATTTCTGCATGTGTTATCTTCACTAAAATAGATGTATCTTGAGTTCCAGATGTTCGATTGAGGCGTTTCAGGATGTGTTGGAAAGGTAATTGACAGCCAGACAAGTTTTAAGAGACATGTATACCCATAAATGCCTGGATCCCATCCAAAAATGCATCTTAAGTTGACTGACGTTTCTGACTTGCAAATTCTTTTCCAAGATGATTATTTTGACCCCTCTCATGCTCGTATCAAATAGTCTCTACCAAAAACATAGATGGCCAAGCCTTAATTCGTTCTTTTCAAACCATCTGAAAAAATAGTAATGTTGTTTCTATCTCGATGTTGAAGACCAATTTCTTCCGTATCAAGTTTTCCTCGGTTGCAAAGAGGAATGAGATTTTGCAACGTGGACCTTCAAGGAATAATGGCTTGCTCTGGCTCCTTTTGATCCCAAGCTTTCTATAGATGAATACTCTTTCACCCAGATGAGAATTTGGGTTAGAATTCATAGTCTTCCAACCATCCTCATGGCAAATGATCAAGTGGCAGTCAACACTGGACGATCACTTGGTTCCATCATTGGAACCGTTGTTAAAACAGATACCTTCAGGTCAAGATTATCATGGATACTACTAAACTGCTGTGTCGGTGTGTGGTAATAAGTGGCTATGGGCCATCGCCAAAACTTTACCCACTGCAATATGAACGACTGCCAATCCTCTGCCATGGCTGCGACATTGTTGGCCATTTGGTCGTCCTGCACAACTATTAAGATCACTGCCTCAACTAAATTACAATACGGGGACTGGCTCTGTTTCACACCTCCTAGATCTAAAGGAGGACCCTCCTACATGAAAGGACGTATCCGCTACCACGATGTTGAACCATCTTCCAAGCTGCCCAAAATCATCTCTGGTATCCTTATTTTCCTTCTATTGATATGTCTTTATGATCTCTTCGTGGATATTATTTCCACAATTTTGTATGTAGATAAGTGTAAAGATTTACCGATCTATAACCCCGATGACAACTTGCTGAACCTTGGTATTAAATCTTTCATTGTAATAAATTACCATGCTTCTACTATGATTGTTTTGACTACTCTTTGGATTTTAGATAAAGGAACGAATGTACCGTACCATAATATTGACAACTTGATGGATGTTGAATCCTACATCACTTCTCCTAGCACCGGAGCTACAATGCTCGATAAAAATCCAAAATCTTCTGTGACAAAGGCTGTTCAAGGGGAGACAATTGTGTTGTCGGATCCCCTCCCTACTGCACTACTGAATCCAGCGGCACACGCTACTGAGAACAAAGAGGATATATTGCCTCCTATAGCTGCCCAACCAGCGTTGACAACTGATGATGCAACCCCGCTAGCCATTGGGACGCCTGCCTCGGCTGATGAAACACCAAAAGTTGTGACTACTATTGCTAAAGCGATTCAAGCATTCCCCCTCACTACCATCCCGGCCAATGGAAGTTGCAATGTGGCCACGACAATCTCGTCTTTCGAACAGAAAATGGGTAAGATTGCCAATTATGCATCATCAACTATGCTTTTCACATTTGATGATTCGCTAACTAAACAACCACAATCCGCAGCTCCCACCGACAAAGGTCCAACAGATTTGACTCCTCGCAATAATAAAAGACGTTCTCCCCTTGTTGAAGCTATCAAGGCTAAGAAGCTTCGTCCTTCACCCCTACCAAGAATAACAAAGCTGGGATGAGCAGCGAAAAAAACTCTCCGGCGGAGGTTGACGTTCAACCCCGCCGAGGAAAATGAAAATATTATGTTGGAACTGTCAGGGTCTTGGTAAAGCCTAGGTAGTTCAAGCCTTAGGACGAGTAGTCGTTCAATCTTATCCAGATCTATTATTTCTATGCAAAACTCACCTTAACAAATTTCTTAGTGAACGCCTATGTATCTCTCTTAGCATAAACAAATGTATCACTATTGATAGCAGCCAGACTTGTTCTGGAATAATTCTCTTATGGAATAATAATATTAATGTCAATTTGCTTTCGTACTCGGACCATCATATTGATGCTATCATTCATTCCAATAGATCTCACTTTCATTTTTTTGGAATTTATCGCTATTCTGAAACAAATCAAAAAACCAAAACTTGGGAGCTAATTGACATTTAAAGATCCTCCTCACCTCTTCCCTGGCTAATTGGGGGAGATCTGAATGAAATATTGTCTAATAACAAAAAATATGGTGGATGTCGCCGTGCTCGATCTCAAATTGACAACTTTCAAGATTGCTTATCCCATAACAATTTATTTGATTGCAAACCCTCCAAAGGTTGGTTTACTTAGACCAAATTGGGCCCTAGAACCCCAACTATATATGAGCATCTTGACCGTTTTGTTGCCAAATCGTCTTGGTTAGATACTCATAATGATTATAGGGCAACTTCGAAATATCATGCGAGCTCTGACCACTATTTCATTCTAATGGAAACGGACCAATTTATTCATGAACCTTTTGTGGCTAACAAAGACCACTTTCATTTTGAAAACTGTTAGGCAAATAACTCTAATTGCATATCCTTAGTCCAAAACGCCTGGTCCACTACACCTGGCTCTGCGGTAGACAAATTACAAGCTGTTGGATCTTGTCTTAAAGATTGGTAGGCACAACAATGCAACAACTCACATGTCGTATCGCAGATTTGAACAAACAAATTAATTCTTGTCTTCAAAGACGACTCTCTATTATTGAGGAGGAAACTTTCCTTGCAGCTAAATTAGAACTTCATCGAAGCATATTGGGCTCAACAATCCTGAATAACTTGCCTTGCCCAGGTTAATAAGAACACATCTTTATTCCATGCTCGTGCTAATGAAAGGCGAAAGAAAAATAAAATTCGGGGCTTATTTGACTCCTTAAACGTCTGGAGAGAAAATGAGGAAGATGTCATGGGAATTGTCACTGATTACTTTCAGGGTCTATTTACCTCATTCGACCCATCAATCTCGCCAAGGATCCTCAAAAATATTACTCCTTCTATAACACCGGAAATGAATGCTGCCCTGACTAGGCCATTCACGGAGTTTGAAATTTTCACTGACTTTCAGGATATAAATCCAAAAAAGCCCCCGACCATGATGGACTCCCAAGTGGATTTTACCGTCAGCAATTGGATACTGTTGGCCAGGATGTCATTAATCTGTGTTTGGCACTTTTATCCGGTAAAACAGACATGGCTACAGTAAACCGAACTGTGTTGGTCCTAATCCCAGAGGTCAAATACCCTACCACTATACGAAAACTACGACCAATCGGTCTCTTTGTTAAAGGTAAAAAACGGACATGGCTACAGTAAATCGATAATTCCTTTCTACATCAGTGACACACAGATTGGCTTTGTTAAAGGTAGGACTATAATACCCCAATAGTTGTTTAGTGACCAAATAGTAAAGATTTGAAAGTTGGTGGTTTTAGTTCAATGACTAAAACGTAAGATTTTAAAGTGAAAAGTTCAAGGACCAACATGGTAATTTTCCCAATAATTATTTTTATTTTATAAATAAATAGATCACCTAAGGGTGTGGATCAAAAATAAAATGGTTGATTCGATTCGATGTCTCTATTATTTTGAAATTGCAGTTACAGTTTAAATCGAATTCGGGCAGTCGTATGAGCCCAAAATATTATGAAATTTTTATGGGAGTCATAAGAAGGCTTATGGGACTGGATATTTCGAAATTGAATCATTTTTAATCGATTTAGACTCGATTAAAGATAGTATTTTAAAATAGTGCATAATGGCATTTTTGAAATTATACGAATTCATTAATGGCATTTTAGTCATTTTGCCCCTACTTTTTAATTAAAATTAACTTTGGAAAAGTGATATTATTAGGTGCCAACACCTAATTGGTCATAACTAAGGGGGCAAATTGGTAATTTTTCTATTTAAGGAGATTTTTTTAGTATATTAAGTTAAATAATGTCATTCGGCATAGAAATTAAATGAAGAAAATACTAGAAATTCTCTTCATATTTCTCCTCTTGGCCGAATTCCATAGCTAAGGTAAGAAAAAAATTTTGATTCAATTTTTAGCTTGATTGGGTTGGTTTCTAGCTTGAGACATGAAATAGAGAATTAATCTCCTTTGAATTCTTTTTCATTTAGTATAATTTTTGTATAGTTTCCATGTCTGTATAATGAGATTTAAGATTAGGGTTTTGAAGAGCATTAAGGATTTTATGATTTATAGATTGGGTTGGTTTCTAGCTTGATTTGATATGATTTTGCTTAACCATGTTTTCATTTATTTCGATACTAAATTTTTAATTATTTACAATGCCTCACTAAATTTATACTTAGCGTGTGTATTTTGCATGTGCACACGTAGGTTAATACGGTGTGGTGGTAAGCATTAGCTCGGGTGTAGTTGGACGAGCAACTACTACAGGTTATCATAGTAGTTATTTTGACATCCTATATGATGTATTATTAGTGGCATGTATAATATTAAATCCTTGTGTTTTGTGTAAACTAAACTCTACTAACTTTATATTTTATTATGGTTATGGTAAAATATGGACTAGTGTTATTTATTAGATGATTTAAAATGGTTTATGAATATTTTAGTAGACTTATTTTTGAAATGGGTAAAAACAGTCTTGAAATTCTACTCTAGACAGTGACTTTGAAAAATTGCTATAAATTCCACAGATTGATTTAGATGATGAATTTTATATGTATGAACTGGAAATTGAGTCTAGTTTATTTTAAAAAAACAGTGACTGATTTGGAGGTCTGTATTAAAAGTTATGAATTTTTATTCGAAGGATGGTCAGAAAGCTGGACAACAGAATTTTTTGAAAATCTTATACTGTGACGAGACTTTGTGAATATTTATAAATTTTTGTAGATTTTATTAATTTTTTTGGAATATACCGTTGGAATTGTGTTTGAATCTAGTTTTTATTGATGTGAAGAGAGTTGAAATCTAATTTCTAGACTGTCATGTAGAAACAAAAATGTGGAAAGTGGTACAGAATACTATTTTACAAGGAAGAGAATCTAAAATGTTTTTCAATAATGTTTTATAATATTAAAGACTCATATTTGTAAACGATTATGGGAAGGTTTGTTACATTTATTGGTATCAGAGCTATAAGTTTAGTCAGTTCTGGATTGGAAATATGATTTATAAGTGTTAAAAAGTGTGTACATACCACTAGGATGTCATAATTACTATCGATGATGCTAGTATGGTTAATATGCTTGCTTACTAACCTGAAATGTTATTGTGAGTACAAATGTCTGAGAATATAGGATCGCGTCAGGCGACCCATGTAGAGGGTCGGAATGACCCTGAAGTTGGTAAGGGAGCCAGTTTTGCTCAGCCAGCAGTACAGTCTGATGAGAATGTTCCGGTTCAGCATGGAATACCAGAACAAGGTCAAGGAAATTTCCTACAGGCTTTAGAGATGATTATTAATTGGCCTTCGCAGATCTCTATTGCTAAAGAGTTAAAGAAGCATGGAGCACCAGATTTCACCGATGGAGATCCTGTTACTGCGGATCTTTGGCTAAATGATTTAAAGATCATGCTCAAAGGATTACATTGTGATGATCGGAAGAAGTTAGAGGGAGCCGTGTCTCTGCTAAAAGGGCAAGCACATATCTGGTGGATAAATGTCACTACTTGTCCTCGTGAAGAGATTACTTGGGAGTTCTTTCTTCGCGAGTTTTGCAACAAGTATATTGGTGGCATGTTCATCCGAGAAATGAGAAATGAGTTTCTGAATCTCAAGCAAGGTGATCAGACAGTATATGAATATGAGTGTGAATTCAACAAGTTGAGTCGATTCACCTCAGAGTTGATTCCTACTGAGAGGGATCGTACTATTAGTTTCATTGAAGGTTTGGATCCGGATTATAAAGAGGTGCTAATAGCTATGGATATCATTAGATTTCAAGATGCTGTCAATCGAGCAAAAGGGATGGATAAAGTTTGGCAAGAAAAGTTAGCAGCTCGGGACGTTCAGCCTCAGAAAAGGAGCCATGAAGGACCTTATGGAACTTCTACATCCTCTCGATAGATATTTAGACCGAGAAAGTCTAAAGGTTCGTAGGCCTCTACTGCAAAGACTGGAGGTTCGAGGAGATTTCAAAGCCCATCTCTTTGTGACCATTGTAGTAGATTCCATTATGGGCAATGCCGATTGGTTATTGGAGCTTATTTTGGTTGCACTGCTACTAATCATTTTCTTCGAGACTGTCCAAAGAATGATGGCAGATCAAACAAGTTAGAGAGGTCGATGGTTTAGAATCAGAAAGAAAGATATCAGGGTAATCAGAAATCTTTTGGAGCTAATCGTGCGGGAGCCTCAGAAGCTGCTTCTAACAGGGAATATAAGACTTCAACGAGGGTTTACCATATCCATACTGATGATAATAAGGATGCACCAGATATTGTTACAGGTATTTTCCAACTTTATGGTAAACATGTATTTGCATTGATAGATCCAGGATCTACTCAATCATATGTTAGTTCTAAGTTAGTCTGAGATAGAGGGATTATCTTAGAACCTATATCTAGTGGAGTTATTGCAACAAACCTTAGAGGCCAAAGTACTCAGGTGAATAGAATTGGTAGGCAGTGCCCAATAGTAATTTAGGGGATTGAATTCCCAGTTAATCTAATGTAATTGCCTTTTCATGAGTTTGAAGTAATCTTGGGCATGGATTGGTTACATGCCTACCATGCTATAGTGGATTGTCGTTTGAAACGACTAGTGCTGAAAAGTAAGAAAGGTGTGGAAATAATAGTGAATGGTGAAGGGTCTAATGGGTTGAGAAATGTGATTTTGGCAATGAAAGCAAAGAAATTGTTGTATTAGGGATGTCAGGCTTATTTACCCCATGTTGTGGATACTCAATCATCAAAGATAGATATAAATAGTATTATGAAAGTTTGGGATTTCCCAGACGTATTTCTAGAGGAATTGATGTTTTACCCAGTATTGAACTGGTATCGATGGCACCTTATTGGATGTCTCCAACAGAATTGAAGGCTCAATTGCAGGAGTTATTGGATCGAGGTTCTATACGACCTAGTGTATCACCTTGGGGTTGTTCGTTAAAAAGAAAGATGGATCGATGCGGCTATGCATTGATTACCGGCAATTGAATAAGGTGACAATTAAGAACAAGTATCCTTTACCGTGGATCGATGACATATTTGATCAGTTAAAAGGAGCAGCTATGTTTTCTAAGATTGATCTTCGGTCGGGTTACTATCAACTGAAAGTCAAAGAGGAGGATATTCCAAAAATAGCATTTCGGACACGATATGGACACTATGAGTTTGTGGTGATGCCTTTTGGTCTCACAAATGCTTCTACAGCATTTATGGATTTAATGAATAGAGCATTCCATCCATACCTAGATCAGTTTGTTGTTGTGTTTATTGATGATATACTGGTCTATTCCAAGTCTAAAAAAGAGCATGATGCCCATTTACAGATAGTATTACAAATTTTGAGAGATAAGAAGCTTTATGCTAAATTCTCCAAATGTGAATTCTGGCTATCAAAGGTGGCTTTCATAAGCCATATTGTTTCTGCTGAAGGAATTAGAGTTGATCCTAAAAAGATTCAAGCCATTGTTGAATAGAAACCCACAAGAATATTACTGTAGACTCTCTGAGTGAATGCTGGCAAAAGTGGCAACATAGATGTGTTGGAAAAATAACAAACAGTGCCAAAATGAGTCTTTTGCGTGCAAGTATACACGGTCTGCAAGTAATACAACTGGTAAGCTGAGTATCGATCCCACATAGATTGACTTGGAATTCAATTGCCTTGATTGTTACTTGCATTAAGAAAAAGGTTGATTTGATTTGAAATTGGTTTTGGGAAATAACTAAAAAGTAAAGGAATGAAAGTAAAGTAAAGACGTTGGCAAGAAAGGTGCTTTAATGAATGATGAGCGTTGGCAGGGAATGCCTGGTTTTCACGCTATTCATGTCGTGCCAACCTTTAATAACAACCTATCTTGGCATTGTTTGTCGAGCAGATTCAGAATTAGCAAAGCCTCTCTCGATGGTCATTGCCCTATATCTCTATAGTGCTTGCTTTTAAATAAATCAATTTGATTAAGATCCAATCTATACTCCTAAGGGGTAGATTTCACTCCCGAAGTAAGTTCATCTACTTGAACGACTTCTCTCAAAGCTTTTCTCCTCAGTATTCGACAACTTATTCGTTGCCACCCCAAGTCTGTTAAGATATTAAAGAGCAATAGGCCAACAATGCCAGCTCTCACTTTGCAGAGTATTTAGAAAACATTAAAGTATGTCGAATAGATAAAATTGTGCCAAGGCAAATTTATTATTAAAAACTAAAGCATGAAAATAACTTTAAAACCAAACATCCCCCACCAACTATTAAATTAGTTCACGGTGAGGGATTTAACCAAAAATCCACAAATGTTTTTGAAATACATCATCCTTAAAAACAAGATAAAAAAAACTTGAAAGAGAGAATGGGCTAGAAGGGGTCTCTCGATGCAGCCCTTCAAGATCCAGGCTTCTCGGCCAAGTTGGTTGGACCACCCTTCCTAGGTGCAGCTGGTTGTTAATCGTCACACACACCAACTCCTTACGATCCAATCTTCTTCTCCTCCCAAATGCTAGCTTGGTTGGTGTTTAAATAGGCGTGCTAGGAAGGGATAGGATTAGCTCTTCAAATTTTGAACTTCAACTGCCCAAGGGATAAGGGATTATCATCTTATCCAAATTTGAATGAGAGCTGATCAGGCTAGGGATGATGTCATACTGCCAACGTTGCCTTGGCGCCCAAGCTTGGCATGAATCTGCCAACAAGTCTTGGCACCATCTTATCCTCTATTTTTTCAGAGATTGATCCAATTGCTATCTTTTCGGAGCCTGAACATTTTCTATTTTTTCGGGGTCCAACAGCTTCTTGGCGTGGCATCAAGTTTGCTTCTCTGCCAACCGGTGCTTGGCATTTTCTGGTCCATCTACGCCAACAACACTCGGCATTCTCTCTGGTATTCCCTCCTAAGGTGCTTTCTTAGGCCAAATCCTATGCCAAACCTGCAAAATTGCCAACAAAACAACCCTTCACACTGGCATGACAAAACTCTAAACTCCTTATGCAAATGCATGATTCTAACATCCTAATGTAAAATGTACCTAAAAACAAGCAAAAGCATTGTAAGATTGACATTAAAAATAGTACTTTTGGAGAGGTAACACACCCCCAAACCTAACTCATTGCTTTTCCTCAAGTAATACAATCAAAATAAAAACAAAAAAAACTGTGAAAAAGTTACCTCGACAACATTTTGGTTGAATGCCAACACATGCTGGCAAGCAGAATTTGGCTCTATTTCTCTCCTTAGTATCTCAATGCAATAATGTCAAGCAGGTAGTAATTCAAGTGCAGCAATATAACTCTAATCAAAGTTCATGAAGAGGGCACGAATGTAGGTAATATGCATCAAGTTTCCTTTTGCTCCCTTAGACAATTTTTACTGCCTAAACTCAGATATATTTTTTTCATCATTTTTTCCTTTTTCCAAGGGTTTCTTGTTGGCCTTCATTTAAGCTTGCTTCGTGACACTATTTAGCATGAGAGATAAGATGAAGCATACCACGAATTCCCACCTTAATCTAGACATCACTAGGCTTTCTCTTTAACTCATACCCTAAGGTTTTGGACTTGAGAACTAAGAGGGAGCAAACCATGAAGCCCCAAGTAGCTTATTATCCCTAAGACCAAGGAGAGTTCTATTTTTTTCTTGCCTTGGCAGAACATTGCTGCCTTATTTATTTCTTTTTACCCTGGCAATTTTTTTCATATCTAAGCATAATTTCAAAAAGTCTAAGTTTGCTAAGGAGCTAGATACATGCTACGTGTTAAGTGTACATTCAATTCCCTAAACTAGAGATCAATTGCCAAGCTAACTTGGCATACTACTCTGCTGGCATGGCATGACAACTAAAGATTAAAGTTTCCTCATTGGACAGAGACCTAGATCAAATTAAACTTGCCTAACAAGTGTTAACATTTTTCAAAATTAAACCGAGGCAAAATTTTCTTTTTCTTTTTTTAGTGGTTTGGTATGCATCTATTCTAAATGACCTAAATGGCATGGAAACAGAATTTAGACATGAAATGTATGGCATGGCATAAATGTGAGAAAATGCACATCCCCAAACCCAAGATGTGCATTGTCCCCAATGTATGAAACAACTCATATATACAAGAAAAATAGAAAAAAATTAAAAATGCATGATCATGTAAATGCAATGGAATGAAATGTAAAGGAGTTTAGGAAGAAGATGACTCCCCTTCGGAGACTATTTACCATGTGGCATGGGTTTTTCTTCTCACAAATGGCCCTCGATCACGGGCCATGTGCTTCTTTCTTTTCAGGCTCGATTTTGAAGTGGCAGTGGAGGCTCCAACTTCCTTTTTTTCCTTGGCAGGCTCCGATGCAGCAGGTGCATCAGTGGCATAAGATGGTGTATGTATAGCAGGTTTCATTGGCGACTTGGCTTTGGCAGACTTGGCTTTGGTTTCTTTTGTTTCAGATGAAGAATCAAAACTGGCAGACTCGACTTGAACTAGAGACAACAGGACTGTAGCATCGGACGGGGTATGAACTGGACTAGCAGACATGGCATTGTCACTGGCAGAGAGCTTGGCAAGGAAGTCTGAAAACTCTGGCACAAAATCAGTTGATAATTTTGTAAGAGCCTCTCTGATCACAACATCCCTGGCCTGGATGTAGTGTCACATCTTGACATTGAGCTCCTCAGCCTTTTCCAGCTTTTGGAGAATAATCTCATGGTGTTGGTGAATTTGGGACAGCATCGCCATTGAATTGTCTGGCACAGTTTCTGGCATTGTTGCTGGAGTAACCCTTGACTTCGTGGGCTTTGGCGTGGGTGCCCTTGCCTTTCCCTTCCCCTTGTCCTTGGGCTCGGCAGCAACAAGATCCCTCCATATAGTAACAGTAATTGTTGTTACCTTGATCGTTTGCCCTTTATCCGTATCAAGCCTTGGCACATCATGGAGCATACAAATGTTAGAAATCAACAAAAGGGAAAAACAAGCTGCCAGTACCTTTCGCTGCGCACTTGTAAGTTTCCTCAACAATGAGCTTGCCAACATTGATTTTGTCCCCCATAATAATGGAGTGCAACAGGATCATCATTTCTTCCGACAATGGTCTCATTATAGGATGTGGGCATCAGATTTGCCTTGAGAAAGTGATTCCAGCCTCTCCATTGGGGCTTCAATGCCAGCCTCTTCACTGTACGGTGCCCCTTGGATGACACTGTCCATGCCGTGCCAGGCTCGCATAGATCTGCTAGCAACCTCTTTCTCTTGGCAGCGTTCAATTGAATCAACATACTCAAAATACTCATCTCCTGCACCATCCAACTCAAACATATTATTAATATATCTTTCATCGAAATGAACACATTTACCTCTAA